>VZRL01004168.1:197566-282745 GCA_013397895.1 Origma solitaria
AAAAAAAAGCCATAGGACAAAAAATCCTGGATCTGATCAACACTTGTTTTGAGAGATGTGTTACTGTAAGCCATAAACAACTTACTCTTTTAGTAAAATGTAGACCTCTTCTGTCTTTCCTCAGTATTCCCTTTCTAGACAAGAATACAATGAATGAGACCTTTGTTCTACCGTCCTTGCCTCATTTTAAGGTACCAGACAAAACAATTTACCTATATTCACTCTTCTACAACTTCTTACAGTATGGGGATCTACTGCAGCTGTTTACTTTTTTTTTTTTTTAATTTTAAATTTTTGCCCATTTTCAGGAATTGTGAGATTGACCTCTGCAGGGACTATTATAGTCTGTTGTTAGTTGTTCCCCTTCCTACCAGTTTGGCAGCAAGGTAAGGTGGCTGTGTATTAGCACAGTGTATTCCACCTGTTTGGCAGATGCCCACATTCCTCTCTGCATCTCTGAACCACACTTGAGAAATGAGAAGTCATTAGAAAGCTCAGTCATGTGCTTCCTTCCAGGAATCTAAAAAGCACAGGTGTGATACTTCCACTCATTCGGAGCACAGTTCTATAATAACACTAAACTGGCTTTTTGATGACTGTTATCATATCCTCGTAGGTTTCCTACTGTAATACATTTAATGGTCAGAATCAACAGGGAGTTTTTGATTCTGTTGGAGTAAAGTAATCCAGAAGCAACTTTCCTGCCATCTGCCCTAAGCAACAGCTGCATTAGCTGCAGAGAGGCGTATTCTTTTATTTTGTATAATTCTGGCACATATAAATATCAGACTTCATAAGCTTTGAAGAGTTTAGTGAAAAAGACAGAGAGAAAAGGTTCTTACTATGGCGTTTCTTTGTTTCTGCTTTACCTTCTTCTTTTGTTATTCCCAAGCAGCCCATTAATTCTTGAACTGACAAGGACTTGTCATTGTTCACATCACAGTATTCCACAAACTTCTTCACACATTTTTTGGGCTTTGATTTCTTTCTTAGGAATCTCTTAAATGGCTTGATTTCCTTCTTGCCAATATCACCACTGGAATTTTTATCTAGCTGTTTGAAATACCAATGGACCACTCTCTCTTCCAGAGTATGATTTGGATCAGGCTCTGAAACCCTGAAACAAGAAAAAAAAGAGAATTTAGTCTTAATTCTGGTATTTAAACCTCAGTTTATACCTTTATTTCAGAATAGTTAGATCACCAGCAGATGACCATCACCATTGTTACATAAAACTCCCTGCTTTTGGTGTGAATCCCTCTTTTTTTTTACTTTAGCCAACTATGTCCTAAATCTTACACTAGAATCTGCTTCTGGTTTACTCTCTGAAACCCTGCTGAGGTCAGCATCATACTTGGCAAACAGAGCTTTCCCCTTAAATTTCCTGAAACAGAGAAAAGTGGAAATAAAAAAGACTGTTTCATACACAGTAAAAGCATTAAATGTGTAAAGGAACCAACTGAAGTTGATCAACAACAAGAATAGCCAAATACCGACGCTCCAATTACAATCCATGATGGATTCTCTCAGAGATAAAACATCTACATATATAGAATTACAGGATAAGCTATAACAATAAATGCTATCTCCCCTTCAGATGGTAAGCACCTGACCTGCAGATGCCTAGAGTTTGACAGCACTTACACATTTTTAACACTACCTTGTGACTGTTGATAGAGTTGGTTTGTTTTGCAAGAAACTAGGCAGAATATGAATCAGGAAGGTAGCACACGTTTAAGAAAACAAAGCCTGAGAGGAGAACAAAGAGTGACACATAGTTGCATCAGCAGCTACACATAAACCCTGAGCTGTGCTGCTGAGATTTCATCTATCAAATGTATCTCTGTCTAGTGGACGCGATTCACAGTGGAAACTTCAAAGTAAACTCTCCTAGATAGGTTCTTGGAAATTTACCCTTTGTGAAGGCTCCTCAAAGCCCTCAACAATCCACTCACCACTGTGAGAATCCTTTAAAGACACACAAAAAGGATCTGAAACCCACCGACTAGAAGACAATGATGGATCAGAGACCGCGTGCACCATATCTGTGGACAACGCATCCAAAACACTTGTCAGGAACTCATTCTTCTTGGCCCCAGGACAACCTAGAAAATCAGATTTTTTTTTTCTTCTCTTGTTACCTGCTTTTAAGACATTTATATTCCAACAATAATTCAGACTTTGAGATATATATGACTCCCTGTACACAATTTCCATAAATTGTGGACAAGTTCATAATATAATTCAAAGACAAGCATCCAAATTCAGGTACATATCTGGAACAGTGCAGGAATACAAAAACAACCCTTTGAACTCAAGCAGGTGGAAATCTGTTTTGAATACCTTGAGTCCCTTTATTTCAATTTTGACCATTATTTTTCCTTAACATGTCTTTAACATGGGTGACATATTTTGAAAATAACAGCCTTGAAGCAATAGACTTTTGTACATGACACAAGACTGTTTGAAACATGGACTAGAAGCCAACAACACAATACTTCAGATTTCCACTTTTGCTCCTCTTATTTTCCATTGGCTTCCTCAACACACATTCATTCAGCGCATTGGTTTTCCTCTCTGTAAAATGATAGTCAACTCCTTGTCTCTTCCCCTTTTCTCTTGGGGAGGGGTTAACTACATGGCACCTAGCCCAGTCAGCTGCTCTTAGTTGGTACTTTGGTTCTTACTGTGAGATCCCATGGTGATGCTACATCATCCTCATAATTACATTCCCTATGCTACCAAGTTCTTCTCTGAAAGAAATTGACAGTATGTTTCAGACACATAATATGTCAGATAAATATTTACTGAAAGATCCCCTCTTCAAGCAGCACAGCTGGAGCAGATAAATTCCTCTGACAAGCACGTGGATGTTGACACATGGAGGTTTGCTTATACAATACACCTGCTTCCTCTCCTCTTCCCAGAGCTCTGAGCCAAACACCAGGTCTTCCTCTAACCCTCTAATAGCTGAGTTAAAGTACAGGATGATCCACGATCAGTGACATGGAGATTACAAGCTTGAAGCTGGAGCCCATGGCAGGACTTTCACAGACAATTCTGTGCTGGAGGCCACTTACCACAGCTCTGTTTTAAAGTGAAAAAGGGAAATACTTTGAAGTGTGGAAAAGGAAGATTAGTCAGTCAGTAGGGATCTGGTATTTTATTACACTTCTCAGTAACCTCTGGAGCAGGCAGTGGGACTGCATGAGCCTGAAAAGCTTCATCTTGCCCAGCAAATTATTTTTTAATACATCCCATGTTGGTCCCAGGAAATAAACCTGTGTTATATTAGCCCTTAGTTGTGTTGCAGTAAGAACAGCTCAGCTGTTATGTACAGCAGGAGTACCCACTACATATTATGGTCCAACATATTCATGTAGTTATGAGTTCCTTGCCTTTGGCACCCGGAACATTTTATTCCAGTAACTGTAAAAGGTGTATAACAGGAATTCACTGAGGCAAGTTTCACTGCACTAAAAGTGCACATATGAAAGCAGTTGTCACTCTGTTAGATATGTCCCTTTTTCCTTAGTCTTTAACAAGTTGTGGTTTTTTTCCTGTCACAACTGGAAAAAAGAGAAAAAATAAATGGAAAAAACCAATAAAAACCAAAACAAAAAAGCAAACAAAAAACCCCCCAAAACAACCAAAAAAAAACCCCCAACCGATACCCCCAAAACCAACAATCCAGCAGCTGTGACTGTAAGTTTGAGTTCACTGAGGCACGCACTTGAGTTTTCTCTGTAAGAACAAAATTGAGAAGAAGGGTAACAAGAGATTAATAATGGAAGGACAGAAAACTATACAACAGGTTCCACTCAGTGCATAGTTTAAAAACATATTCTCTAGTGCAAAGAGCTTGCTGTTAAATTAGGTTCAGGCACTCCACAATGCACATGAAAGTAAATAATGCACTGTGATTTGAATGGGGTCACGTAACTTTGCAAGCCACAGAAACATGTTTGTGCAGGGATGAGCAGGCAGAGGCCAGGCACTCCCTCACAGCAGGCACAACCCGTGGTGCCAGAATGTCAACCTGCGTGAACCAAGCAAAGAAATCTCTGAGCAACCTACTGAGCTCTGCGCTACCTCCTGCTAGCAAGGACAGCACTGTGGACCAGAGCTGCTTCCCTTCGAAGGACAGGTGAAAAGAAGTCTGTCTGAGGCTCTCCATGTAGATCTATCTTAAATAATATGAGCTTTATCCATTTTGTGTTGGAGCTGTATTACCATCACCAGTCAGAAGCCTGAATCCTGCTCCAAACAAAAGTTGTGAATTGATCCAGGACTCGTGGAAAATGTAAAAAATAAGACCTCAGCATGTAACAATCCAACACAACAGGAAGAAAAAGCAATTTGACTTTTTTCTTTCTCTGTCCTTTTTTTGGATAGATAATAACGTTAATAACCAATCTGATTTAGGAGCTCCTACTGAATTTTTCATGTTATTTATGAGTGTATTTGTGAAACATCTGGAAGAAACAAAAATCTGCTTTAGGTAATTTCCACTGCTGTCCAGGGAGCTGCTGAGCATACATATGCTACAGATGTAGAGATCAAAATCCTGACTTAGCTTGCCACTTATGAGATACAGCTAAGCAGGGAAAGTATCAACTTCTAAATACACAAGAAATCATGGGAACAAAATTCTGCAATTTAAAGCCTGTCTCTGACAATTTTCCCTAAGAATAAGAAAGGTTTATAAATGTGTATTCCATAAAGTTGCAATAGCAGCTGGCAGCAATAGAAATCTCGCAGAAAAGAAAAATTGCTGCTAAAACAAACACAATCGAAACATTCTAAATTATAACTCTACTACTTAACGTAAAATGACACCCCACAAAATCCTCATCAAGTTAAATACAGAGAAAATATTCAGTTTCTCCCAATTATAAGTTTTGCTGACGTGTAGGCAATCACACAGCAATTTACCTCACAGTGAATTCTCTGTTCTTTGCAGGTGTTACTAACTCAGAATAATTCTCTGGAGGCTTCATGCTGAGCTTTAATTTTCAACAAATTTGTGGATGAACTGGCAAGACTGGAGGAGCTTTAGCTTGATTGTAATGAATAATTCACTCTTATTGGGCTAAATACAGAAAGGGAAAGACTAGTCTCTTATGGGAGCCTTATGCTTCTTGCTATGCTTTATGGGCTTCAGTTTCTTCTTCTGCAGCTGCCTGTCCTATGTGGATTTGACAGCTTACATAAATAGTAATTTGTTGTTAAAGGGTGGAAGTTGAAACCACATGGAGTTAACACACAGGTTCAGAAACGTAGACTCGAGTGTTTGATTTAAGGATAGTGTTACCCAGAGTAAACCTTAGACCGACAAATACATAAAACAAGTGACAGGAATACACAAACACCTCTATGATAGAGAGGAAATCAAAGAATCATCATTATGCATTATATATCTCATACGTACACATCCCTCTATACATATAACTACTTTTAGGACTGAGAACGGATTTTTGAAGATAAATCTGTGGGGTGGTTTTCCATAAACCTTCTAAAATATGCACCCAAGTGCCTTGGAGCTCCCTGCTTGGTTGATAATAATCTACTACTGTCAGTCTTGGAAGATTATCTTTTGTAACACATCTGAAGTCACGGCTAGAAGAGCAGTTGGTTAATTTCTGTAAAAATGGGAATCCAATAGATAAGATTAAGCACCTTAAAAGGGATTTTACATTAATCTTCCTGCAAGAGAGGAAACGGTCTTGAGTCAGTCACTCAAGTTATTAAGGGCATGACAATTTTCAATTAGCAAATCTAAATCTTTTTTATTCCCTGTTTGCTAATATGAACATAAAGCTTAGCAGTGCACTCAAATACAATGACCACTGAAATACCTCTGAAGACTGTAAGCAAGTTTTAATCTGCCAAAAATCAGAATTATCAGAACTATTCATGCTTCATTTCCACCTATGGCTTCACTGAAAAACAGTGTTATGCAGAGAAAATAATTTAACAAAATTTTTCAGTGCTACTGGTTATCCTGGGAGAACAGACAATACAACAAAAGTATATTTTCTTGGACATTTATCCTACACACACATATATGTATAGTCATGAGTTTATTTCTGTTCATCCATATGAAACACAAGTTTGTGTTTGTCTAAACATGCTGAGGGGCCTCCTCGTTTTTTGGGGGTTTTTTGGAGGACTTCCTGAGCTCTTCCTGACTCCCTTTCCAAAAGAAAAAAAAAAGTCCTTCAAAATATGAGCCTGGGAAGTGAAATTTGTAACTCTGCTGATGACTAAAAATCATGGTCTCAATAGAGTCAGTGCCTTTATAGCTCTATTTAATGGATGTACTTGATGACCTTAGAGGTCTTTTCCAGTGTTAACAATTCTCTGATTCTCTGGTTCTATGGCTCATCACAGTTTTTCCCTCACTGCAGCTTCTGGTAACCTCTCACAGACAAAAATTACTTACCTCTTAGTCTGTATCCTAGGAGTCTTGAGGACATAATTACCTCTCCTTGTTACCATCCCTCAGGTACTACATGTTTTAAAATAATTTTATTTTTTCTCTTAAATATTCATAGCATTTAAAATAATTAAGTTAAGCTCTAAGACAAATTCTCCTTCCCAAATGTCCTTACCCAAATTTGAAAAATAATTAAATAGAATAGAATGGATATTAGCTATAGGGGATATTAGCTGTAGGGGAGCTACAGATCCATTGCTTTGTAGCCCCAGATCTCTGCATCTTACAGGAAAGAAGTATTATTTCTCAACAAGTGCAGGAAGCAGATTTCAGTTCTTAACACGTATTTAACTTTATTTTTGCTACTATTTAAAAATTACCTTTCTGTTCTAATTTCAAGGGGCACACACACACTAAAGAGTTAACAAAGGATGCTCTCCCAAGGCCCTACGCCTCAATCGTAGGCATTCATATCATACCAAAGTGCATTGAGGAGGATTTGTTGAAATTGAGCCTGCTGAAATGAGGTGTCTCACCCATAATAATTATTTAAGCTCAGTATAAAGGAGCCCATTCAGAAGGCATTCATCCCAGCTACTCGAGATTTTTTTCCTTAGAACAGAACAGAATCTCCCTTAAAATGTTTCTCTTATTCCCTATTAACTGAGGAAGCCCAGACAGATATCTTATATTCCCAGGTGGTATTAAGCTGCTTGTGATTAATTCTGTATGTATCTGTTTTATAAATAGATTTAGGCTCAAACTACTCTGTTATTCTTTGGGTAAATGTGTAGGAAAGAAGGGATAATGTTCATAGCAGAAACACAAGACTCTATAAGCAGGTTTTGCAAGCAACTGAGTGACAAAGACTAGGGCATTTTTTGGTAGGAAAAACAGTTCATTACATTTATTTTAGTTCCTGTATTATTGCTAAACAAGAAAAGGAGAATCAATTCAGAACATCAAAGCATAAGACAGGCAATGTGAAATGTCTAACTTCTGATTACCTCTTTTTAATTTGGTTTTCCCTCCATGAGAGTTTAAAAGGCTTTGGAGAAGTGAATTTCTTGCTGCTAACAGCTCTGAGATGCCACTGTGACAACAGGCAGGGATGAACCAGTTGAAGCACTGGAACGCTTTCAGAAGCCATCCAGCCAAAAATCAAAGCTGAACTTGAGAAAGTCTTTGGACCTTATTTGCCATTCTTCAACATTCTCTTGTAGACCTTTACCTTTCTAGTTTTGAGTGGGAATAGGAAAAATGTCTAAAAATTCAGATGATAAGGAGTCTTTTCTCTTAGCTGCTTGATGTGACACAATATGAACAAGATGTTTTTATTAGGCAGTCAATGCCTGCACAATATCTACCTCACTTTTGGAGGCCAAAGCCATCTTAGTATGTTGAGAAGGATCTGACATTCTGAGCGTTTATGTTCAGCCTTTGCCCATGCAAACTTGTAGCCTTTAGAGGCTCCTCATCTCAGGTTGAGCATGACCTGCAGTGCAGCCTTGTGGGTCCAACTCCAGTGGAACAAACACAAGGCTTTTCACTGAGGTGTTGGCACAGTGACAGAAGTCAATCATCCCACTGATTAGGACACAGAGAGAAGGGTTTAAAAATTAGAAAGTGGCCCAAAAATATGTAAAAGACAAAAGCAACCAGATCTGATTTTCAAAAGGTTATACTTCCGCTTTATATACCACATTTCATGACTGCCTGGACCTGAGATAAACAGCTGGTACCTCTGACTGCAGTAACACTTTCAACAATAGCATATTAAACTGAAATATTTTGGAATCCAGTTTTATATGGTTCAACGGGCCTCTGAATCTCCCCATTGTCACTCTGAGAGTCTGAACAATTAGCAACCAATACTGCTTAGAGAGTAAAAATGCAGTTATTTTTAGTAGACATTTATTACTTCCCATTTACTTGTATTTTCATCATGTTGTTATGTTTCCTCTCAGGAGATAGGTATGAAAGAAAACATATTTAATTACCTCCATTTAAATATCCATTAAAAAGGAAAAGCTATTATAAAGAATGTATGTTGTTGCAATTATGGAAGTGACCTCAGAAATAAGGTGCATAATTCTGGTCTCCTGATGGAAAAATTGAACTATGGAGACTTGACTTAGTGGGGTTGTTTTTCACATTACTTTATTAATCTAAGCAGCCTGCTCCTTGGAAACCTTCATGAAAAACAGCCATTTCTACAAACTGATGTTGGTTTTAACTTTTCTGACTATCTCTTACTGAGAGTTTTACCAGTGGAAGCATAAGCTGAAAATCCCAAAAGCATCCACTCTCCTCTAAAGCCACAAAAAAGGTCTTTATTCAGACACTAAGAACCAATGGTCATTAAATCAGACGCAGGAAATTCAGAGCTGTCGGGCCAGCAGCACATATTCCTATTAGAGCAATTTTCTAAGAGTCCCTGTGCAGAGAGCGGTGCCTGCATCTCAGTCCGTGATTCTTACACAATCATAACACAGGACTGGCAGAGATGGAAGCACTCCTTAAAGATACCCTTCAGTCTCTTGAAGACTATTACATAAATGATGGATCTTTTCAAATACACCTTTGAAACACTGCACATTTGTTGGTTTTGGGGATTGTTTTGTTTTAAGAAAAGAACAAATACAGATGGTACAGAACAACCCCAATCTGTGGCACACAAATGGAGCATTCCACAGACACAGTGACTTGGTGCAGGAAGCAGAAAAGAGGCAGAAGATCTAGCTATATTGCAAGCAGTCATGTAAAATACCAGTTTTTACCCTTGCTTTATTTTGCTTATACACATACCTATGAGTACTGAACTTGCATTAAGAGTCAAATTTCATCAAATTCATATGATTATTTTCTTCTCCCTCCCTTCCATAACTGGCAAGTGACAGATTTAGAAACTGGATTTCCAACACAGAGGGGAGCTGGAATTAATGGCAGGCAGGCATGGCTATTTCTTGGAACATTAACTATATACTGAATTGTAACACAGAATGGATTTTTACAGCAGTGATTAAAAAAGGTTTATAAAATGGAAATCCTGGAAGTAACTAAACTGAAACAAGAGTCAGCAAGTACCACTAAAACATTACTTGAATGGAATGAAATAGTCCTTGGAAACCTAGCATCACAAAAATCTCCCTTTCTCTTTATGAAATTTTTAATTTGGGATCTGCAGTCGTGTTACCCTCCTGGACCCCTTTTATTAAACATGATAGATTTCCTCTGCAAATACCATTTCCAATCTCACTGGCCCATCCTGCATTAAATAAAAAAGCTGTAAGATGACTAATACAAAAAACATAAATACAGTCTTACCATTGCTCAGTATGAAACCTTTACAAGGTATGAAATCACACAAGCATGAAAAGCCCCCAGTTCCTGATGGAGATGGGCATACTATGACAGACTGAAAAGGCCCAGGCTTTAATAATTAGACACCATTTTTTTTAATTAAAGATGATGGTCCACTCCTAATCCACCATTACCCAGCCCCCTTCTCCAGGGCTAACAGAGGTCTCCGTAGCTACAGCAGGCTCTCAAACCAACTTTCTTTGCAAATAGACCTCTATTTGGAACAGATCCTCCAAGCTAAATTTAGTACCATGTACCTCATTAAACAACAATAAACTAATGTTCAAGTAATGATGAACTTGATTTAATTGCACAAAGAGCAGGCAATTGAGAGTTAACCCTGCCACCCTGAATTTGTAATTTACAGTAAGCACTGAGGAAATGAACACATCCCACTTGGTAGCAGAGATCTTGCAATGACAGAAGCACAATGGAGCAAATTAAGGATTGAGATTAACATAATTATGGTTCTAAAGTGTCTGCCAGGAAGGACACAATGCAGTAGACTTCATGTAAAACAGTTTACAGCATGTGGTTTGGTTACAAAGTGCCTTGGGTCGTTTTACAGCTTGGAGATCCAATTCCATGATAACATTCCATTAAGGATTATGAGGACAGTTTCCTCACAGGGCCACTGCACTGTAGATGAGTTTCATTGTGTACAGTGTGGTCTATTTCCCTTGTGCATGTCCAGCATTCAGTCAGGTACCTAACTAAGAATATCCTACAGCCATGGCAAGGCTTGGATTTTCTTGTGTTTGTGCAGAAGCCCACCCTGTCAACTTCAGCAGATATCATGAAGTTTAATACTGGGAATAATTCTTTCTTATAAATATGCATAGTCTAACACTGATTTAGTAAACAGTGGTCATTTCCCATTACAAGTGAATGAATGTAAAGAACTCTTATTCAAAACTAGAAGTCCATGCTCCATACCTGCAGATACTCAATACTGCAAATTCCAACAGAACAGCTTTTCAGTCCATGAACTTCACATGACTAAAGTGAACAAGCCCTACGCAGATGGCTATAAAAGGGATCACATGCTAGATTATCAAAAATCAATAGGTGGTCTACTGCTGGTTAAAATCAGGAGGCAAAACAGAAGCTAATGAGCAGTGGGAAAAAAAAACCACTTACACCTTTAAAAATGCCCAGGATTAGATTAAGAAATTCAGCATGTATGTGAGACTACAAGGACAAGACAAACACTTAAAACCCATCAATTTCTATCAACTGATATAAGCACATTTGCAGAGGATTTTACAACAAGATTCAATTATATGTGCCACTGCAAAGACTAGAGCTTAAGCCAGAACTATTTCTTTTTGGAAAGGACATGAATATATGGTAACGGCAGTGAAAGCAGGAGAAAAGCACGGAAATTAGAGAGAACCAGGTAGAAAATCAAGGGAGAGAAGAGAGACATGGAAATCAGTGCAGAAAAAAGCTGCTTGAATTTTCAAGCAAACTCACAGCCTGTGCTCTGACACAGACACCTCCAACAGCACTGACAGTATATTAATCTTCCTCCCTCATCCTCCTCCAAAGAAAACTGTGGTTCACTGAGACAGCTCTGGTGTTCACATGAACTGGCTTCTGGTGGTTTTGTTTTCTCTGCTTCTGCCAAAGCCATGTGGATGACATGGCTGAATCTCTGCATCTTTAGCTGCATTTGCAGGGACACAGGAGTTTTATATCTTCCTATTGTTTCTGGCGCTCTCAGTATGTGACCACTAAGTAGCTCTCTCTCAGCCTGGCCAGGAAACAACAATTCCATCATGTGGAAGTAGTCAAGAGTGGGTAGTTTATATTTTACTCTGGTGCAAAATGAGCTTTTTACCCTATCCCATCTTGGCCAAATAGCTTGGTGATGAGGGCACGCAGCTGAGATGCAAGAGACTGAAGTTCAGCTCCCTGATCCAAACCAGACAGAGCAGGGAGTTGAAACCTGGCTTGCTGTTATCCCAGTGGAATACCCTAATCTCTGACACTGGAGAGTTAGGTTCAATTCCCTGCTCTGTCTGGTTTGGATCAAGGATTTGAACCTTGGTTCTTTTCTCTTCAGCGGAGTACTCTAATCATCAAGCTATTGTGTGTCCACAGAAGGGTTCCTTTTGCTCTGAGCAAACCCTCAGAACAAAGAGAATGTCAGAAACCACTCCTATTGCTACATTAAAACATTTTCTTCAGAAGAATAACAATAGCATCAGAACTGGACAGCATGTTCTTTAAGAAAGGGCTTAATCCTGCACAGCATAAAGAAATGCAATCAGCATCTTCCAAAAAGCCTGGCAAGTGTGTCAACAGAGTGCTCTCACTAGCTCAAATGAATTCATGAGCTTAAAGAAAAGCATGGGCTTCAGCGCTTTTCTGGATAAAGGCTACTGCACTTTACAGTCTGAAGAGCTGAATTCTCAATGAAAAGGATTTTTGCCTTGCATGTTTTGTTGTTGAAGTTTTTGCCTCACCAAATAGAGCTGTGGGAATGGATGCTTAAGCAGCCCTTTATGATTCTGCTGTTCTATAAACCACTGCTTAATTTTTTTCAGCAAATACAAAAGAGAAGCCTGTTGTTTGATATTGAAACTCATTAAGTCTGTTGGATTATATTTTCTAACTTTAAATCCATTTGATTTAAAACTGAACATTTACGCTGCTCTATTATTCAATGTAAGTGTTTCACTAAGGATATTTAAAAAGGTAGACAATACAACTTCCAGTGGGATAAAGTTGAATTCAGAGAACAGTGCAAAAATAGGGCAGCTGAAGGGAATCAAACGTTCAGATGTCATGGCAGAGTGGAAAAAGAAAAAAGGAAACATCATTTATAGGGGCAACAAAAAGCATAGGGTACTTCAGCGGTTGTATCTCAACCTGACAATGTATTTTCATTCACAATACAGAGCACAACCTTAATTTCTGTTACTTTCTTCATTTTCATGAGAACGCTATCATTCAATTTTCTACATTTTTAATAGAAAGGGAACTTGGGCTTCTCACACAGTACCTTCAGAAACATCACCAAACTTTATGACACAACTTAGTAAAGCATCTAGGTTTGTCTGTAATATCAAGTGCGTCTTGGGCTGTTCAGATGGAGCAGAATCGATTTGATCTATGAATTTCATGGATGTTTTAAAGATAAAAGAAACTATCAAGACAAGGGGAATGCTTGTGAGTTCCAAATTCAAATTTTACAATCATTTTTAGTGACCTTTAGTTAATCTGTTTTCTGGGTTTTTTCTGCATGAAAAGGATCACTTTTCATCTCTCAAGTACTTTAGAGATTCTGTTACTGTCGCTGATATGTCTGGAAATGGTTACCAGGAAACAATGAAAAAGAATATAAACGCTAAGCTGTCAAAGCACATTTAAAGAATAAATTGCTCTTCTTTTATGACAGGCATTTATCTTTGACTCTACAGAAAACATGAGTATAGAATGTCCTCACTTTATCTGTCCTGTAGTTCAGTGTTCTGCTTTCTGTGTAAACAGAGATAAATCACTAAGAAGAAAACTTGGGCTTGGGGAATTAGTCTTTAGCTGTTGAAGTACAAATTTTGGATTGTTTACAAGAAAATCAACCCAATTAATTCCTACCTGTTTCCAAATTGCAAATGTTACTAAGGTAAAGTGCTGAAGCTAAACATCTGAGAGAGAAAACAAATCTGTGAGAGGAAACTTGACTTGACCTTGTGACCATTCATGGTATGAATCCTTACTTCAATATAAAATTCCTTTGTAAAGAAATACTTTTTTTTTTTAATGTATTCCTTCTTCAGTGTTAGGAGTGAAAACAGACCAACCTATTAGCTCCATCTAAGATATAAGGCATACAATGTACTTTTCTCTTTCTGTGCAGTCGAACAACCTCTGAAATTCATTGTAGAGAAAGGAAAAACTTCAGAATCAAGACATTCATTGCACCCCACAATGAACTCACCTTCTGTATATCACCTATATATCACTCTTACAGTTAGAGTAAGATCCAGTGGATCTAATCTGGCTTTTTTTTTAACCCCCCCCTCCAGACAATCATGTTTGATTTTGAATGAGTCCAGGCTTAATAGACTCATTCAGGTAGCAGTTTTATTATAAGAAATGCATGCCTCTCCTTTTTTATGAAACCAGAGTTTTCTGACCTGCTTCCCAGTGCAACTTTCCTTGGGTGGATTGTAAAGAACCAGAGCAGTTTATATCTGTTCACATTCCTCCTTCCCTCGCTGCCTTCCACATGAAGTGACTATCAAGCGAAGCCTGTCTGCAAGATGCCCCACAGCCAGATATGAACAAGAGCGAGCAACAACAAAGCATTCACCCGAGCGCTTAGCTAGGCCTCCAAGCTTAAATCTCAAGCAGCTAAGGAATTTGACAAAACAAGGTTTCACTGTAGAATAAACCATACAGTTTTCACTCTCCCAGAAGAATCCTGCTTTCCCAAATAACCCTAGTTTAACCAAGCCACCTGCCTATGTCAGGGAAATTAATGAACTTCAAAAATAAAAAGAATTCATGATGAAGAGCAAGCCCTGTTTCTCTAAACATCAGAAATGCCAGCACCACAGCAGTGTGCCTTCTTTTTTACCAAGTCATACAGGGAATTTTAAATTAAAGCCCAATTCCTGGACCTTAGATGTCCAGCCACTGCACTGCACATTAATTTCTTTCCTCAATTCAGTTGCCAAGTTTGTCATAACACTGTGTGATGCATGCCTGGAGCCATGAGCTTGGCTCTAAGAGAACTGTGTCCCTTGTTAATACCTGCGTACCCTGTTTTAAGAAATTAATTTTTTACAAGAACTTCAAGTAAGTTATCCGTTTTGTAATGCCTATTGGGTTAAATTTCTCCTATTGACAACTGTACTTAGTGAACAAAATACTACAAATTAATCCTGGACAACTCAGAGAATTAATGAAATGGACTTGTAAACATGTGAGACAGAGATGTTGTGGCTCTGTTGGCCTTCATTCTTTTAATCAAGAAGGAGGAAAAAGGGAAGAAGAAACACAACAGACAAAAGAAGAAATGAACATTGTATTGAAGAAACTGGACAGTTGAAAGGGAAAACATGATTTCAAACAGCTCATAACACATTGGCATTTTAGTATTTGCAACAGAAAATAAACTTAGCCCAGCTTGCAATAGCGAAAGCAATTAAGTTTCATGGAAAAATTAGTAAAACTTCAAGGAATTCAGAGGATGAAGTATTTTTATATAAAAGAGACTAGCTTCCTTTGATTCAGTAGAAACCAGACTAAGTTCACTCAGAGAATATTTCCTTTCAAAATTTGACCTTAGGATTGTATATCTAATATTAATTACTTTTATCCATGACTTTGGTTCAAATTGATATGGTAATGTCAATGACACCTAGAGCAGGAACTCCCTGTAGGTGCTGTTTATGAAGTTTAGATGACCCCAACTTCTACAGCCCAGCTGGTGCCCTAATTATGCTGAACTCTGCTTTGTACAAAGCCGATAGGAAAACTTGGATCCAGCTGAACCACTAAGGAGGAAGGGAGATATTTACCAAGAGCTCCTAATTAACCAAGTGTCCTGGCTTGCCAGCTGTAAAAAAACTTGTATTGTACAAAGCAAGTAGTCCTTTGATATATACAGCATAAGATAAATCAATCACATTTTTTCAGAAGAAATCTTCCTGTTTTTCTAACACAAAAGATGCTGAGACAGTTTTAAGGGCTGTAAAATTAAATTTTCTCTCCTGCCTAAGTACATTCTAACTTTTTAATAGGTCTGCATGAAAAATCTGAAAGATAAGGGAGCAGAGCAGAGACAAAAAGTTGAAAAATGTGGCCATTTCTAGTGCTATACATGGTAACCGATCACTCAGTAGCTTTAAGACACACAGAAATCATTGATAAATGTGAGCGTGGATATGCCCAAGGAGTTACACATACGTGCAGTGAACCCAACATCGCCTGAGGCTGTAGAGCTCACTCACACAGCACAGAGTAACTCTCCTCCCTCGGAGGAATGTGTCACAGAACCAGCTCCAGGCAAAAAAAAAATGCAGGCATATACATGTGCCTACAGGAAAAGTGGGCTGCTTAGAGCAGTTCATCCCACTTCTGGTAGGGGAAGAGTTCAAAACCCCTGCTAAGTCTCACTGACAGGAAAATATAAAAAGAGCTCATTCATCACATCTCACCCCCAGCCCAGACTCATGCCTGTGCAAGCTGGCCTCTGCCATGTATGCAAGGAGCTGAGAGGCTCAACTCATCACAGCACAGTGGTGCACACAGATGGTGTCAGCCCAGCCCCATGTCCTGCAACCCTACCAGAGTCTGGGCTTTGAGCTGTCTTGCTCCAGAGCAGAAGAGCAGGGGTAGAATGAATCTCCACGCAACAGTTTGGAGAGAAGAGGATGTGACGTCTTCACTCCAGGTCCCACCATCCCTCCCCAGGATGTCAATATTCACAAGAGTTGCCTGGATTGAAATACTGACACTGTTTGAATCCTTGTAACAACACTTGCTACTGAATCCCACTTATTTCTTCCCTTTTGTGAAATAAAAAGCAATAAAAATAGTAATAATCAGAGTTCTCTTTTTAAACTCCTTGTAGGGATTGGTAGGTATCCTGTCCTAGTTATTGGTTTCCTTTGTACCATTTTAAAACCTAGCAGAACTCATTACAGTGAGACTATTTCCAATTCAAAGCAATGAATTAGAAGAATATGAATCACAGTTTTAGAGATTAAATTGCTCTTTAGAGCAAGTAACTGCCAAGCATAAAATCACAAAGTTACATTCAAGAAGTTATCTATATAATCATCAGGATGATATCAACTATTGAAAATATTGACATAATACGTGTTTAATATTTTTATTCTTAATACAATGACACAACAAATTTTAAATTTCTCAAATTAATATTCAATTAAACTTGAGCAAGGCTAAGTAAAACTGTGATTTCTTTCTCTAAGGTGCATCACAGGAACTCATGACAAACAGCAGAGATAGGACACAGCTCACAGAATGGGTTTGGTTTATTTCAAAATATGAGAAAACTATTGAGAATATATATGGAATATATTTTTAAGTAGAACCTGTTCATGATCCTTTCCTAGGTGTGTGAGTTGAGAGGCATAAGAGGATCACTGTGTGTATGTGTGAATGTTAGCATAAATACAGATTTAAATTTAGAGCTATGTTAGCTATCATATAAGCACTTTTAATCTACCTAAATCAGAAATATATTATTCCTGTGTGATGAAATTACCAGCACACATCACCCCAAACAAGCACCAGCAGAAACTATACTTCAATGCACCTTCCTAAAACCTGTTCAAGTACATGTTATTTGGGGAAAAAAGAATCCAAAACTCTCTTGTATAAGTATTTTAGCGAGTTTAAGAACATTTTACTAGACTATTTTTGTATCCTTCCAGCTTCTTCTGTGATAGTGTGAATTCAGCTATACAGATCTCAGAGGGAGACATAAATTCTAACTAATAAAATCCTTCTCTAAATAACTCCAAATTAACTTTCTGCATTCAAAGCCTAAAGGACAAGTACCAAATATACTGAAAAATTTCTAAGGGTAGAAATATGTGCTAAATGTCCTAATGGAAAACGAGGAATCTTTTATTGTCAGTGGTTCAGAGATTGTTTTGTGACCATTTAAATATTACTTCTCTGAACTGAAATTACAATATGGCAATTTCCAGCATACATGAAAGAATTGCTATTTTTAGTCACTGATGATTTATATTTAGATGCACACATGTACACATAGGTACACAAATAATGGAGTTCTTTATGATGCCTTCCTGCTTGTTGAAAATGACAGAGACACAGCAATAACAGAAAGTGAGATTGTAGAACCAAATGTCAAATGCAATTTATGTGCTAAATCCGTATTTATCCATAGCTGTCTCTTCTTTTCACCACCAGATGTATGGTAGGCAAAATACAGCTAACTACATAGTTGAATATGCCAATCAACAGCTATTCCTAGATTCTGCTTCTCTCTTCAGTGAGCCAGGTAAATTTTTCAAACTCCGGGTTTATTTTCTGCAAACAAATCTGCTCAGCTCTGGTAGACATTTTCTGTTATAACTGTGACTGGCTACATAGCCTAGGAATTTGCTTATCAGTACTTTTCCCCATTATAAAGTTCACAGCACAGAAGGGTCTGTAGGGATTAAGAAGCCATGAAAAAAGCTGATGAATATTCACTCTGCTTCTTAAATGAATTGGATTCAATTACCTTTTCTTTGCATTTAACTGTGTTCCAAAGCTAATTGCAAGTTGAATCACTACCAGCAAATCTGGATTATGTACTCAAAGAACCCAAACCACAGACTCATAAGGACACATTCTATAACTCTCCAGTTAGGGAACAGAAGTAATACCCTGGGACTGAAAAACCCTGACTTTGCACTGGTCCTGAGTGCCTGTGTCTCATTTAACAATCAGAGACTACATAGCACATAGAATATCAAGGGCTATGGAGCAACCTAAACCTTCATCCTACAGACACTTATGCCTGGGCTTAACTTTAGAACCGCATGTAAAAGTTTCTTCGATTTTAATGGAACTAATCACAAGAAGAATGTGAGTAAGTGTTTGCAGGATCAGGGTTCAGCAGGTCATGGATTGTTTTTTAGGAATATTTACAATGAGTTGCTTGTGGATGACTTACAGAGAAAAAGGCTTTACCAGAAAACATTTCTAGATAGCAAAAAAATTCAAGAACTTCACAAATGTAAAGGGCAAAATTTGCGACTAATTTATTTCCCAAAATTATTCATGGATTTTTTGCCATATGCTAACATCAGGAATCTATGAACAGTAGCACTCCTGCTGAGCTATAGAGAAGCAAATTTCTGAACCTTGTGAAGTATTCTGAATCCTTTGAAAGAATTCCCAGATGTTTGCATGGGGTAATTTCATTTCTTTTTTTGAGGGCTCTCAGTTGCAGAGGCCTACAAGCTGTACTTAACCAAGAAATAACACCATGTATTTGAAAAACACTGAGATAGTCTCATATACACTGTCATCCTCATGAACAAGAGTATTTATTCCTCTTCTCTGAGCCCAGAGAAATGCATTCTCTGCAATCTAAATACCTGATGCGAAGAAGGTCCTGGAGGAAAGCCAGCTGGCTTAAGCTCAGCCAGTGTGAAATGGAGGTGACACATGCTGGCAGGCTGAAACACTTTGAGGAATTGGCAGGAACTCTCACTGCCTCTCCAGCTGATGGCATCTGTCCACCCATTGTCCTAGTGGCTTTGCAATCAGCTAGTCTATGAATTTTCCAGGCATCATCTTGTTTTTCTGGGTTTACACAGTGCCCAGAACACTGGAATCCCAGACTGTACAACTACAAACTACTGTGATGCAAACAATTAACAATACTAAGCACAGAGTCTTCCCAAGCTCATGTCTGGTTGCAGGTTCTCCATATTAACAATAGCAGGTTTGACATCCTCTGTCTGTGGCTGCACCAAGGTTGCAGCACTTCCTTACCAAGACACAGCATGTAAAATTAATCATGTCTTTGATCCCATATGATTTAGGAGGACAAAACCTGGCATTACCTTTGAGCCTAAGTCAGAAATTATGTTCAATAATGATATTTTACTTTGTAAAATAAAATCAACTTTTGTAAAATAAAGTCAACACTGACTTCACCTCTTGTACTGGTGATCAGTTCCACTACTCCCAGATAAGCTACGCTGGTATTTAGAAAACATGAACATGGAATGGACTCTGTGATTGTCAGAGACAGCCTTTTTCTCAAAAGAAGTGAACAAAGCAATCCCTTCTTTTGCAGCAGGCTAAATAAATTGCATGGCAGTGCATATGAGACTATCTCAGTGGTTTTAAATACATGATGTTATTCCTTGTTTGAATACAACTTCTAGGTCCCCACAACTGAGAGCCCTTGAGGAGGACATTTTCTACCCTTCTGCAGCAGGCCAAATAAAAACATATTCTTCAGAAAAATATACTTGCCGACGTGAGATCAGTATCAACAATTTGGACTACATCTTGTTCATTTTCCTTGACAAGAACACTAGACTTATTGCTTGACACTTTCAGTCATTACTCAGCTGAGCAATGACTGATGTTATTACTGTGTTACACATCAGGTTATTCAAAATGTTAGGAAGTGGGAAGTCTTGCACTGGCTTAATTTTTCACACGCCCTAGTCTCATAAGTCTGGATTTCAAAAGGTCACTCTTTGATGAAAAACACAAAATTTCTAGGGTGGTTTATTGAAAGTACCGGATATTTTCAAAATTGCCAGGAACTGAAAATCCCACTGAACTCACTGCTAATGAAGTGCTCATTTTATTTGAAAACTGGAACAATTCTCCAAGTGACTAAACACAAGGAATAAATACCTAACCATTGCTGTTCCCTCTAGAAAATATAGCTGCAGATATACATTCAATCTGAAATGAAAATATTTATTTTCCCCTGTCCAGAGATTAAACATGAGAGCTGTTTCTGCCACATAATCAAGGAGAACTTGTATCCAAGTATGAAAACACAACAAAACAAGACATCCATTTTGAAGGGAACAGCATTACAAATCCATGGCATGTTTTTATTCAATTTACTCTATCAGATTATAAAGGAGAAGCCCCATACCACGTGCCTTTGAGGAAATAGTGTCTTATTATGTGACTCCTACTCGCTGTCATGATAAGGCTCAGGTGTCATTTTTCATTATGATTACAACCCTGGCACACTAAAAGGTTTTTGCCTTTTCCGTTCAGTTAATATGAGTTTTTCCTGACAGCTTTCAGATTGCAAGATGATAATGATTGCAGGCATTCTGGCAGAAAACACTGAGGTTATTCTATATCAACCTTCCCCTCTTGTGTTGTTTTTTTTCTACTGCTTACCCAAGAGCTACAATCCAGTTGCTCCATGTTATTATGAGATACCTTTCCTATGTCTTCACAATACGAGAGATTGGTTCAAGATTTTTTGTAAGCATTTCTTGAAGCTTGTCATATTAAGAAAACAGCATCTAAGTTTGTTCAATGAGGCAAATTCTTTAATCTCTTTTAGGTTCCAGTGTCATCAAAGTTTCACTCTGGTTATTGTAGGATTTTATACTGGGCACAAAGGATACCTCAGTATCTATAGTCATGTACCTGAGCTGTTTTAAAAGGGTCTGTGGTATTTTCACTGAAAACTTTTGACTTTTTTAAAAAGATGGTAAGTATTCTGACTTTCTTAATATTCACATGTATTTTCTGCAGAGCCCTTGTAAAAAGAAACAGAGCTATTTAACATGTATTCTTTTGCACTTTCTTTTGGATTTCTTGATTAGGCTAATCTCTGCATTGACACATTTCATAAAAATTAATTTCCTTCTTTTTTTGTTATTAGGAAAAAAAAAAAAGGAGTGTAAATATAATATTATGGATTAAATATAACTGTACAGCTGATGTGAGACAACCTCCTGGGAAACCAGCCAGACACAGGAGAACATTCTCCCTTCCAGGCATGTTCTCCTGGAGGTGTTCCACTGCTCACACTGACAGCAGGACCCAACGGCACAGAACAGCACAGCAGGCAAGATTTCTATCCTTAAACACGGGTCTGTTTGGAAAAGGACAGCAACAAGTGAGGTGAGAAACAGAATTTATATTCTTTGGCATAGCCAAATGCTAAGAAGCAAATGAAGTCAGTGTTTATTAGTCTTAATACAGCCCCTTAAAATAAATATAGAATTATAGGTTAATATGAACTAGAGCAATGAATGAAATGCTACTTCTGAGCCAGTAGCATCACCTTTAATTAACAAGCTTTCCTCTTTTGTTAGCTGTGAAACAGCCGTGTCTTTCACTGGCATTTTACTTGTAACACAAAGGCTTTCACTGTAATTTTTATACACAAATTTCCACATTAAGCAGCTCTTAGATTATGGGCTTGAGATAATTTCTTTCAGATATTAATATTTCTACAGTATGTTGGTGGGAAGATGCATTTTGATAAGAAATTACTACAAACTGAATCAAAATTAAAGCAATATGAAGAACGGTGGCCGGATCATTATTAATTAAATCTGGATGGGGAGATGAATAGAAGAGAGTGTGCAGGAAATAACTGTGATCTGCAGAGCCTTGAAAAATAATTTGCAAGACTTCCTCCCTCTGGAGCAGAACTGCCCCCCGGGAGATGAAAATATGCTCATGTAGCCAGACAATGGGGTAATACTATTGAAGTTACTAAATTCAAAAGCCCAAGGAAACTGTTGTAGGTTTAAGACACAGAGTCCTCTTTGTAGGTTCAGCTGCTCTGAAACCACAGCAGTGGCCTCAGTACTTTCTTGACCCACAGGGCTACGCAGTGGTGAGGTTACTGCCTCTGCCCAGCTCCTCCCCATGCCACCACTGCACACACCAGAGGAGACAGCAACTGCTCAGGGAGGGGGAGCAGCCATTCCCCTTCCCACTGCAGCACTACAGGACTGGCAAGGAGCATTCCTGGCCTTCCAGCACCACTTGGCACAGAGTCATAGAATCATCAAGGCTGGTATAGACCTTGAAAATCATCTAGTCCAACTATCAACCTAACACCTACCTAATAACCCATAAAAACATAACCACAAGTGCCATATCCCGACACCTCTAGAACACTTCCAGAGACAGTGACTCCACCACCTCCCTAGACAACTTATTCCAATGCCTAACCACTGTTTCACCATTTTTTTCTAGTACCTAATCTGAACTACCCCAGGCACAACTTCAGGTCATTTCCTCTCATCCTTTCACTTGAGACATGGTAGAAGAGATTGAACCGCACACCTCGCAGTCTTCCTATCCTCCAGCAGAACAACACTCCCATCTAATTTGGTGTCACCTGCAAACTTACTGAGGATGCACTAAATCCCCTCATCCAAACCACTGATAAAGTTATTAAACAGGACCAACCTCAACACCGAGCCCTGGGGAACACAATTAGTGACTGGCCATCACCTGGATTTAGTCCAATCCTCTACCACTCTCTGGGCCTAGCCATCAGCTCAGTGTTTAACCTGGCAAAAACTGCACCTGTTCAGGTCAAGAAAAGCCTCAGTTTCTCCAGGAGACTGCTGTGGAAGACGATGTAAAAACCTTTACTGAAGCCTAGATATTCAACAACCACAGCATTTCCCTCATTTGCCAAGCAAGTCATCGTGCCATAGAAGGAGGTCAGCTTGCTCATGCATGACCTGCCTTTCATAAACCCCCACAGGCTGGACCTGATCCCAAGGTTGTCCTGCACGTGCTGGGTGATGGCACTCATGATGATCCACTCCATGATCCTACCCTGGTACTAAGGTCAGGCTAACAGGCCTTTATTTTCCCAGATCATCCATCCGACCCTTCTTGTGGATGGGTGTTACACTTGCTGATTACCTTCTGGTAATTCTCGGACTTCTTCAGTTAACCAGGACTGCTGGTAAATGATTGAAAATGACTCAGGAAGCTTTCTGCCAGCTCTCATTACTCTTGCGTGCACCTCATCTGGACTTGTGGGCGTCTAATTGGCATAGAATGTCACTAACCATTCCGTTTTGGATTATGAGGGCTTCACGTCTGTCATTAACTTCCAGCTCTGGCAGTTGTACCTCACTGCTGAGCCTCACGTCCTCCCTGCAGAGCCCACCAGGCTTCAGGCAGGTCGCCTCCATCAACTCACCATGAGTTCTGCTATCACTGTCATGAAGGTTCACACCAGACAGGAACCAACATTTCCTGGTCATAGTAACTTCATTAGGTAGTTCTGCTCCATACAGAGCCTTTTTACCAAATACCTCTTGGTAAATAAAAGGGCACAGAGCTCAGGGCAATGGTTACAGACTCATTCAAAACAACCGGCAACTTCAAATGGTTGGTTGACAAGTTGGCGCTTTTAGATTCAATAGCAGAAAGGAGTGTTTTGAGTATTAGCTCATGCAGCCAAAAAGCTGGTTATGTCATAAAAACATAATCCTTTTAAATCACAGCTCAGTGGAGACAGTTACATGCCAATTGACCTAACAATCTGAAGCTCATTCGAAGGCAGGCATGTGTAAATAATTTGCATTATGCCTTATCTGATACTGTTAAAAACACGAAAGTTTTAGTCAATCAAATGCTTAAGAATGTGAAGTAAGGTAAGATTAGTTTCTGCTTGGTACTGGTACCAGACTACACTGAGGAAACGAAGGTCTGTGTGAAACTAGAGTAAGCCAGATGAGGTAAGGTAGTGGTGGTACCCCAGCATTTTAGCTGAGAAATACTCTGGTACCTTACGAAATCCGATGCAGTCATGGTCAAAAGAGGAACCACTGCATAATGGAATGAACCTCAAAAGGAAAAGCAGTTAAGCCTCTATCACTTTCCTTTTTTTTTAAGATGCCTTTGAAGTGAGACACTTCATATGATGGCTGTTCGGCTGTGGGTGTTGCATCATCGTGGTTTGAGTGCTTCCGACTATTTCCCTTTAACTTTGGAAAAAAGACACTCTGCCAACAACCAAAAGTAAACTGTACTTATCCACACATAATTCACCCATACCTTAAATCATGAGTTTTGCTCCACAAAACACAAACACTTCAGGGTCAGTGTAGGATTATCCCATCAGAAACACAGTAAATAAAGCCATCACAATAGGGAGAAAATTGGGCAGTTAGAATATTTCTGTTTTTCTTAAGTAACACAAAAAGGAAATAAACAAATGAGTTAAACAGCTCTCATGCATGATTTGCAGGAGAAAATATTAACTGCTTGAATGCCAAGGTTAAACTAAGCTCAAGAACATCCATAGGTCAAAACAAGACCTGAGTCAGTAGTAGGCTATGCAATTAGAAAACAACTTGTAGTTCATATTTAAGGAAGAGATTTAAGAGAGTTTTTTTCTTTTGTTTTTAATTAAGTTGATTGACTATACAAGGAACCTGCATTGAGATATTTCAACTGAGTAACAGTTTTAAAGTTCTGAGCTTGACTTAAACTGTAGACCATCAGAGGTACCACCACAGTGACTGGCAGAGCTTAGACCCTGGATGGAAAGCACTAGGTTTCAGATTTCGGTTGTGGGGAGGAGGGGGCATAGTCTAGACTCTTGTCCAAACAGAGAATTCAAAATCGGTCTCACAGAGGCTGTGCAAAACCAATTTGGATCCTTCTTGTGCTACCAAATGAACACTAGACGATCAAAATTGAAACCTTTCAGATGCTTCTTAACTCAGTGCTATCAAAACCCCCAAATACTCATCTTTTTATGAGAATGGTCTAGAATGAAAAATTGTAATGATAAGCATCTGAAGTGAGGAATTTCCAGCAAGGACAAAAATAGGAGTGAAATGCTGATTTTACTTCACCAGTAGAAACCTACAGTAATTGCATGCAATGGACACATGCTACTGGATTCCAGCTGGGACAACTGAGATCAGCATCAGAGCAGGAAAACAAAATAATCAACAGTGAAGAGCTATGCTATTTAGAGAAAATAGAAAAGGGAGACTTTCTGGACTTTTAGTAAATTGACTTAACTACATCTGCACATTGACCCAAGTCAGTAGATTACATTACTGTTACATTTTATGAGGCACTGTCATTTCCAAACTGTACTTTCCCCTCTCAAATTATCCTTTTGTATGAAAGGAAGGAAGTATCATAACTGTAGGAACTTCAAAAAACCCCATCTTGTGTTAAAGAAAAGAAGAAACTTAAACCAAAATAAAATGTAAACAAAATTAGTGGCCTGACTTAAATCAACAAAACCAAAGCAACCCAATAAAGTCTGAAAATCCAGCTTGACATTGTGTCCCTTGCTGAAACTTGTGTGCCATTTCTCATTTGTTTGGTTTTGTTGGCTTTTTTCTGTGCAAAAGATAAGGGTACTTCTAATTAAAAATTATTTTGTGAGCAAAATGACATTTCCCAGAATACTTCAAAAATTCTTCCACTTACTCTTCAAATTTCAGGTCTGGGTAATGAAAAATCCTATTACAGGAAAACAGATAAATTCCCTGGTTAGGTAAGAATATAAAAATCTTAAACCGTATAAAGGACTATCCAAAGTTTATCCAGCCCTCACGCACAGCAGAGTCTAAAACAGATACTTCTTGCTTTCAATGCATACTTTGTAAATAAGAAAAAGATTTGCCCAGGAGGCAAATTATCTGAGTAGTCTGGCACTGTCTCAGTATGCTATCGTGTCTTGCTCTCCTACATACCAAAATCCCTTTCTTCCAAGCTGCTTAGAGCACAGCCAAGACTGGCTTTACGAACAGGAAGCTTATCCATTGTATCCAAGCTAGGGTGCGTGCACCCGGGGGGAGGCACATGACAATCATCTGGAGTGCAGGAAGAAAATACTTTTTGTGCTATTATTAGATGAAATTTTAAAAATTAAATTGTTGTTATTTCAGCTTTATTTTAAAAAATTTAATTGAGGTTATTTCAGCTTTATTTCATTCTTTTTCACTTTCTATATTTGCACATGTTTTACAATGTACTTAATTTATCATTATGGAAGTACCTTTATACCATTTATAAATAAATATACACCTATTGCAGATACATGCTTAAAAATGTTTTACTGATTATTAAAAAGTAGAGAATATATATAATGCTTGAAAATACCTTCCCCCAGAAAATAGACTCAGCCTGAAAAATTACAGTTTCAGGAACTGATAATTCTTAAGCTTGGCTGAGTTTGACTCATGATTTTAAGAAAATACAAGGGCACCTACACCTCATTTCATCATACTATATTTTTAGCTTAACTAGCCTTCATGCTATATCCTTTTAAATTCTCTTGATCAGATTGTGTAGAAAACTGAACTTCTCTTTAACACACCAGTAATCCAAAGTATGGAAAAAACTGTTCAAGGTTTTACAGAATATGTCAGTTCATCACAGAGCTTCCATTTTACTGTATAACACAGAGGAGAACAAAAGGTCCAAATACAAATGTTTGAAAATTCTGACTGTGAGAAAGTAAAAAAACCCTTTTATTTCCCCAGTATGTGACATTCTCTAGACTCCTTTTTGAGTCCATTTTTGTTATCTCAGAATAGCCAGTTTCTGAGAAGGATCATAACCGCAAGTAACCTCAGAAAAATGCTTTGGCTTTAAAAAAAGGACCAGAAATCTAATGGGAAGAATTATTATTATTATATAACTTCCAGCCCAAACTAACAGATACAGGTGGCTTGGATCGTCCTTACAAACACTGGACTAGCCTTCAGTTTCAGATGCTTTATATTAGGTTACCTTAAGATGTAAAGACATATTCTTAGCTAGGTTTAAATCAGTGGGAATTTTGCTGTAGACTCCAAGGGACCCTTACCTTCCACAATTTTGCCTTAACAAGGTATCAGTTCTTGCCAAAAACTGCATCTTAATTTATCTGCAAATTATTGCTAAAAATATTTGGCTTAACGTATAATGGGTTCAAATTTTCAGGTGGTTAAATCAGTGCAGCTGTAGAACTGTGCCAATTTAATCCACTTGAGGATCTACCAGTGGGGTTTATCCCATTTAAGATCATTCATAACAGTAAAGTAATTATTTTTAAAATCTTCCTGGTTTTACATGGCAGGCAGTCACCGTGGTTTCACCCAGGGCTACTGCATTTTTGTGGCTATAATCAGCAAATCAAGCAAACCCATCCTTTCAAAAATGTATTATTCCTTAAAAATAAGTATCCAATTAACCAACTATTTTCTTTATTCAGTCCTGGCACCACTCAGCAATTATATGCTACATTTAAATTTAGAAAACACAGATGCAAGCATGCCTTTGCAAGACTACTTACAATAGAGAAACTTTGAGTAACAGTGATTCATTGCTATTAAAATGTTGATTCACATTAGCAATTTGGACAACTTCGTGTTTCTTGTTAACAACTAGAAACACCTGGACAAGATCATCTTTCACCCTCCTTTTTTTTCAAAATACTGTCTAAAGTAAATTCAATTCATTTTACTTGATGTAGTGTTTGCATGGTAAAAGAGAAATTTTCCACCTGAAGACCTGTGCATTTAGCCTTACAGCGAGAGAAAGAAGAAAAATAAACATAACCCAACTGCAAATGGGAAGTAGCCTCTTCTCCCTGTTACTTCTATAGTCATGTACTTATTCCATGCTGCTGCAGAGCAGAAGGAGATTCTTCTAGCTAACCTATAAATATTAAAGAAATTTTGGTATTTGCCTTATTTTAAAATAACCCAAGGCATTTGGAAGTCAAAGATTAAGTAACATAACATGAGAGAGCACAAATCCATTTCATACATATCAATTATGATAATTATGAGCTTTCATTTGTAGTGTCTTTTTGGACTAAAGTGCACATAATGCAAAATGCCATGGTGGTTTTTTTGGGTGGCTACACTAGAATATTTTTCCTCACATGAAAGATCTGCACATATTATTTACTTGTTTCTGTTCCTTTACAATGGCTGACAGTGATTCATTATTTTCTCATAACATGCAATATCACTAAGCCTCCTAGACCTCAAGTTATTCAAGCATACTAAAAGGCCATTCCAAAAATTAAGCAAGTACACTGACTTCTGTGTAGCTCAACTATCCATAGATAAGATCTCTCACATGATTATAAAAAGCGTGAAAAAAAATGAAAACTCTAATAAAGTCCAATGTTTTTTCCTGCTACAGAGAATAATTTAAAAAAGGTGTGATTCTGAGGAAAACTGACGAAGATAATCTTGGACAAAAGTAAGAGGGATAGATTTTTTGGACTGATTTGAAGATGGAGGCAAATTTCCCATGGATTTTGCTAGAACAAGGATTATGAAGTATAGGGTAAGCTATTCAGGATATAGGTGCTGATTTTCCTGATATGACAGCAGCAAGGAATAATTCCTGTAAGTAAATGTGATTGCCATTAAACTACTGATTAAAATGAGCTTTACTTTCTCTGACAAGATCCCAAGACCCATATTGGCATACATTGTTCCAAAGTCAAAGACTTCAGTCAGCGCCAAATCAATATAGCAATATCTAAAAGATACTCTGTTTTGATATAGTGTAACAAATTGCTTTCTAATTTGCTGCAGTGAATTAAAAAAGCATTGGAATGCATAAACTTAAATTTATCAGTTTCACTGACCTTGAAGCTGGCGTCCTTTGTACAAATCCTTTGTTTTTGTTGGGTGAGCTCTGGCACCATTATCACATTTGGGTTGTTCATACCTAAAGAACAAACACAGAGAGAATAAAACCAGTTAAGGTTAATTTGATTAAGAATTAATTTATTTCAAATTTTATACTCCAAATAAAACTCATACATTCTTATACTCAGGGAACAAGCCCATATTTTCATTCAGAAGGCAATGCAAACTCATCTGCCTATTTTTCACTTATCCTAAACACACCACCCCATCTTTACTCTCCTGGAGTTGATATCAAACTAAAAAAAATATTCTCTCTTCTGAAGCCCATCCTACTGGGAGGAAAACTAAGGAATCATTATAAACTAATAAAAAATAAAAATTATTTTGAAAAATAGACAAAAAAAACCCCACAAAAGCAAAAGGAAAAACAAAAGGCTCTCCCCCACCAACTAAACCAAAAAGTCAAAAACAATACGGCAAACAGCATTAATGTTAGGAAACACCAGAGAAGCAATTTCAAAATCACAGCAAGGCAAGGTACCATAGTTAGGTACTACTGCAGCTCTAAATTCATGTGCTACTGTGTCCTCTCCAGAAAAAACAAAAAGTTAGTTTAAGCAAGAAGGGTTAATGAATGTTTTGAACAAGAGTGAAGAACTGATAGGATTTCCAGAAAGAAAGGAATTGGGTTGAAACTGTTGAAGTGCATTGTGAAAAAGACTGAATCTCCACCTGCTACTGGAATATTCTGTCTCTTCTACGCTTACTCAGTTTACATAAAATCACTTTGTTAGTTTAACTGGTAACAAGAAACTGTGCTATTTGTACTTCCAACAAACATTGACTTACGCAACACCACTAGCAATATCTTTTAAGCAAGACCAGGGGACATGACAGCATCTGCTGCTGAAACTCACCTCTTTTTCCATGTCCCACTATCGATGCATGGTGGTTCTTCACTCATCTTGAGAGAATCTCTTTCTCAGAAATTTTTACTTTATTATCCTAAAGTAGGCTGAATTTGCAGAATTTGGCGGGTACTATTTCAGAAAAAGTTTCAATTCTCAGTTAAACTAACATGAATTGTGTCTACATACACTTGTGTGCACATATTTGCTCACTGAATCTAGGTTCTTTCGTAGTTTATATAACTGAAATTCTCCTACTCTAAGTTCACCAAAATAACATTTACTGAGGGGCATACTAAAATGTCTTATTAAAATATAGTAATCCAAGTTTTTTTGAACAAAATATTTTTAAAAACATTGAATGGTGGCAATGTCCTGGATTCAGGCCAGACTACTTATAAAAACAATGCCTAAATATTTTGATCTTAATTATCAGGCAGCACAGAAAACCACAATATTGTTTTTCCTCTGATGGCTTAATTTATTTCAACATCATCTGATGAAACTGACCACTGGCCCATCACATTTTGGCTGCTGCAAGAAGGTACAGTGTTGTTTTCATGGACATGGGAGAGCTAGAGACTCTTTTTTACTCTAAATGGCAGAAATAGAAGGTGCTTTGATAACATGGGTTGGATTCAGATACCTGATGGATGACCATTTCAATCAGCCAAGAAAACAGAGAAAGGGAAGTCTCTGAGCAATACTCACTAATGCAGTATCTGGCAAACAGCCTGGTCCCTGATTAATCCGATACCTGACTCTGCATTCCCCTCCTTCTCTCCCGTATCTGTGGCTGCTCTGTGCCTACACTTTATTTGGCTTCTACTCTTCTACCCTTTTGGCTGATATTTTTGTTAAATACGCACATAGTTCATCATAAACAAACTAAATCTGTAGAAGCCCAATAGGTATCAAAATGCTGCAATGTGAAAAGTCTACGTGTAACTCCTTAAAGAAACTGAAGAAAGAAAACGAGCCATTTAAAATTTACCACACAGGAATGGCCGCACTTAAAACCAATAAGAAAAACAGACTTGCCTCAGTTTTCATGGAGAAAGAGTGGGAACGGGATAGCATGTCAGAATGGAGCACTGTCAGGTTAAAAGTAATGTAGTTAAAAGACATCCCAAGTTACTCTTTTGAATTTAAAAGGGAAAAGAATCCCTTGCAGTAAATGTATATCTAGAATTGGCATGGGCTTATGAAGACTGCTTTATACCTCTGATCAGTCTGCTGGGAAGCATTGAGATTTACTGAGGTGTACAAAGCAGTAGAGGATGGGGGCTTCCACAGGGATTCTACAGTGCAGGTAGCTTCATGAAACGGATGATTTATGCTCTTTTTTAAGTTTGGAGAATGTCATGCAAGTTTGGGTTTTACTCTGCTCAAGACTCTAGTTGCTAAAAAGTCACATGTGAGAACAGAGCCCCATGGCCCTCACTGAGTAAAAAGGCTGAGGTTCATACTGTGATTTCCAAGAGGCATTGGGAGCCAGCTGGTAAGGACCACACTGATAGGCTTTTGTGGGAATGGTTGTTTTCACTCCTTTTAATCCAGCTTTATTCCACAACTTCACCTGTTTCTTTTAAATTTTACTTTCTTAAATGTCCTACTATGGTTCTTCATTGACGTGTCTTTATTTTAGCTCCAGAATGAGATTATTTTTTTGTGAAATACTTCACTGACAAATGGTATGTCTTCTTATCAGATGACAGTGTATTAGAAGGTAAATGAGTATTAGTAACTTCCCTTCATTTTGAAGGGGTCTTTTTTTTTGAAGGTCTTATTTAACGTGACTACCATTTACTGAGGTATTCAGAACCTTATAAAATGACAAATATAATCCTCATGAATACATTAGAAACAAACAACATGCAAAATGTTGAGCTGTTCTGGCAATAGCTTCCCAGATCTGTCTATCCTTTCAGTGTTATGCCTCGGTGATTCAATCCTTATTTGCAGAACAAAGATTCCAGTATGCTAGGCATCCATCTTACTACCAGCAGTACTAACGTTATCAGTTCCTGTAGTACAGTTTAATGTCTTTTAATTTGTATTTCACAGTGGAAAACTGAAAGATAGTACACCGAATTCTGCACAAGCCCCTGGTTATTTAAACTAGGAAAGACTCACATGTTCATTCCTTCCATTCTACAAGAATTACAAAAGGACAACTGTATATTCCTCATTATATTCTGATGCCCCCCCTTAGTTCCCTCTGCCGGAAAAAAAAAAAAAAGTTTAATTTTATCAATACAGAAAATAAAAATAAAATCAAGAAATATTTAATGGGATTCCAGCCCACCTAAATCTTTCTCAGAAATGAGGTCTAGACATTCCTCTTAAACTCCAGGCAGTAATCCCACCTGCTTGTTTACCAGGACTGTAGATTCCTAAATACACCAGTCGTTCTTTATTTAGTATGAAATTCCTAAAACTCAGTACTCTCCTTACGCATCTGTGCTCAGAAATGGCCTCTTTGGGGATATTACTAAATTTTACTTCCGCAGAGCTTCACTGAGGACTGACCTGAAGTCTAAGAAAGCTGAAAAATTAGAAATGGTCAAGAACAGAGCAGCTGATCCTTTTAGTATCAGTCATCAGGCAGAGCACTTTTGTGTCTAAACCATATGCACGGAAAGACTGAGTCCAATTTTCCAGCCTTCCAACCTTGGAGACATTCAGCAGAGTGAAAGGTCTTCCTGCTGCCTCTTCTCCCACAGCTGAGTGACTATGTAGTTGCCAAAAACAAGAGCTCAGCAGACCAAACAGGAAAAAAAAATAGACAGAGACTGATTCTAGGTCCGTAGGTGATTCATCAAGGAGCTGGGAAGGACTAGAATTCCAGTCTGTATGACATTAAGAGTCAAAATGGCACATACTGCATGCACACTATACGTATGAATAGGAAAGTGAGCTGGTTGATTTTTAAGGATCATCACCTCCAGTTTCATAAATGGCTCATCCTGACACACAGGATGTGGCAGGAAGCCTGCGCAGATGAACAAAGAGCACCTAACAAAACCCACACTTAAAAAGGAAGCATACAAAGGGTCAGCTGATACATGAGGAATAAACAGACGCTTGTTCAAGTGTGCAGGGAGAGGGTTAGGAAAGTTAAATCCCCTTGGAGGAATATGGTAAGGAGCACAAAGGCAATGAGAAGGACTTCTTACATGGCTATCAGCAGCAAAAAGAAGACAAGGGAAGTGTGAGCCTGCTGCTGGGTGGGAAAAGACACCTTGTGACAAATGACAGAAAGAAGGCAGAAGTACTCAATGGCACCTCCTCCTTGGTCTTTATTCGTAAGACCAGTCTTTAGGAATCCCAGGGCCTTGAGACCAGCAGTAAAATCTAGAGCAAAGATGAATTATTCTGGATGGTGAAGGATCAAGTCAGGGATTGACTGAAAACACTCGACAAACAAAAATCCACGGGACCTGATGGGATGCACCCACAAGTGCTGAGGAAGCTGCCTGATTTGTGGGCCACTCTCCATTATATCTGAAAGGTCGTACTGTCTGGGGAAGGCTCCTAGGGACTGGAACAAATGTTGCTTCTGTGCTCAAAAAGGGCAAGGAAGGGACAAATAACAAATCAGACAGCCTTACCTCAATTTCTGAGAAGATGATGAAGTAAATCCTTCTAGAAGCTATTTCAAAACATATAAAGAAGAAGGTGATTGAGAATAGTCAACACGGAATTATGAAGAGAAAATCATACTTGGCAAATGCTGCAGCTTTCTATGATTCTATACGTTGATCAGCGGATGAGGTGTGACAGGCAGATATTATTTATCTTAATTTCAGCTAGGCTTTTGACACTGTCTCTGACCGCATTCTCATAGACAAACTGATGAAGTATGTACTAGATAAATGAACAGTGAGATGTGTTGAAAACTAGCTGAACAGCCAGTCTGAATTAGCTGGGATCAGCAGCAAAATTTTAGCTGTAAGCTAGTCACCAGTGGAGTGCCCCAGAGCTCATGGAGACAATATTGTTTAACCTCTTCCTTAATGACCAGGATGCTGGGACATGGACCAACTTCAGTAAATCTGCAGATGATACAAAACTGGCAGGAGTGTCTGATACACCAGACAGCTGTGCTGCCATTCAGAGAACTACAACAGTCTGCAGAAATGGGCTGACAGGAATTTCATGAAGTTCAAAAAAAGGCAAAGGCAAAATTCTTGCACCTGCAGAAGATTAATCCTCTGCAGCTGTACAGGATGGGGCCAATCAGCCGGAAAGTAACTTTGAAGCAAGAACCTGGCATTTCTGATTGATGCTGGGTATGAGGCAGCAAAGAAGGCCAGCAGCCTCCAGGGCTACATTAGAAAAAACACTGTCATCAGGTCAAGGGATGAGATCCTTCCCCTCTCATTCCCAGCCGGTGAATGAGACATATCCGCAACGTTGTGTCCAGCTTCAGAACTCCCCAAACCAGAGCCATGGACATACCTGAGTGGGTCTAGCAAAGGGCCATGAATATGATTAAGCGACTGGAGCATTTCATACAATAAGGAAAGGGTGCTGACAAATGTTCACCCTGGAGAAGAGAAGGTTCAGGAAGGATCTTATTGTTGTCTATAAGTATCTAAAGGGAGGAAAAGAATGAAAAGGGAGCCAGACTCCTCTTGGTCATGTCCAGTAGCAGGAAAAGAGGCAATGGGAACAAAAGGAAATACAGAAAATTTCACACAAATGTAAGAAAAGACTTTAACTATGATGCTGACCAAACACTAAAACAGGCTGCCTAGAGAGCCTGTGGATTCTCCATCCTTAGAAATACTCAGAATGAACTGGACATAGTCCTGATCAATCCATTGTAGATGACCTTGCTTTGAGTAGAGTGATTGGACCAAAAAATCTCCATAGATCCCTGCCAATCTCAGCTATTCTGTGACTCTATAATAAAATTATATCCATAAGAACTACAAAAAAACAAAAAACCCCAAAAACCAAAAAACACCACAAACCCCAAAAAACAAAACAAAACAAACAGAACAATAAAAAAAATAAAACAAAACAGCATGGGAAAAAACCAAACCAAAACAAAACCAAAAAAAAAAAGACCCCACCAAAAACCAAAACCCAACTAAACCAAAACCACAGCAGAAACCCCATTGCTTGATGAGCACAAGATGATTTGGACTCAACTTAGGGAATAGGAAATAAAATTGTTTCAACTCCAATTCAAAGAAGGATTATCACTGAAAAGAAGAAACAGTGAACAAACCTAGGGGTGGAGAACAGAGAAAGAGCATAAAAGGGAGTATCTGGAATCTCTAGAAGTCATCTTTAGATCGTCACACAACATGCATACTGATCCTACAGTTTCGTATTTTCTTTTGACCACTTTGGACTTCAACTCACCAGAAACAGTAGATCAACAACAACTTTAAGTCATAAAAGCATATAATCCTTTAGGTTGGAAAAGACCTCTAAGATCAAGTCCACTTCAAATGGTGCTGTAACTGGCATGGTCTAGACTATGGTATAAACAACTAGCAATAAATCAGCACTTGAAAAATAGGTGAGAAAAACCTCCTCAAGAATATGCTATTTTAGAGCAAGTGGTTTATAATGTGTGCTTATTTCACAAATCTTATGCAAATTATAAAAAATTATTTTGCTTAAGTTAGAAAAGAGTTATGATTGCATAAAGATACCCATACTGCCTGCCAGCTCTATATGAGCTTCTATGGCATTCCTACAAGGGCCAAACCTCAATAACCAACCTAAATAACATCCTTTGCAACCTGATATGTGCTTTGCCTACATCTGCTCTATGTGGCTCACAACACTTTACCATGCATCCGGCTCAGCTGAGATGACTGAACTCCAAACTTCTATTAATAACACACTAAAATTATATTTCCTCTCTATGGGGTCCTGGGGAGTTGTTCCATCATCCTGTCATATGAAATAGTCGAGGAGGTTGCTGGAAAAATAACTGAGCATTTCTGAGGTTGGACATGGTGTCTGTCATTGACCATTTTACTTGGTTCTTTTATATACAGCCAAAGAAGTGTGAGATTTCCTCTGGGATTATTCATTATCTGCTCCAAGCCTTGGATTCTCAGAACAAAATTGGAATAAAGAAGAGGACTAGGATGGCAAACTGCCTGTGACATTGCAGTGAAAGAGTTCATGGCCATCTGGCCTTCATTTTTGATGCCTCTCAAAATATTTCACTTTATAGTGGAAAAAACCTATATAACATAATTCTACCCACAATAGAAATCTACATGATAGTGCAAGGACACTAAGGTATGTTCTCGCTACAGCTTTTGAGCCCTGCACGTGTAGTCCCTTACCTTGTTGATGTACCAGGGATGGGACGCCCCGTATCCACCAGGACGCACCAGCAGTAGCCTGTGGAAGGATGGCACTGCACTGGTTTGTAGAGGCCACCCTGAGCGCACTCTGGAATGAACACATTGTCTTTCTGGGGCTGTTTTGCTTCCTCCAGGGCTGACTGAAGTTCCTGATCACACGATGATGCTTTTGGATGGAAAAGAAAAAGTATTGAAGAAGGTAGCTGGAAAGAGCCTACTAGATTTATCAAACAGATTTTTTATCCTTCTTTGGTTGCATGTAAGGATTTTCTTTGAGGAGGCTTGCTACAACTCAAATACCAGCTAAATTGGTTTAGGCTATATACTGTTAGAAACTTTAGTTTCCTTTTCATGCAGCTGCTTCATTTTATAGTCCTAATAATATCTTGAATGCCCCCTTTCCTATACTTGATATAATCTATGGATAAGCAAATACTTTGTGACCATAAAAAATACTCATCCACTCCATAGTCCCTAAAGTACTGATTCTTCAGAGGGAATAGTAAAAAATCAACTGCTTAGGAGTCCTTAAATGAATTATTCAGCTAGGTATTCATTTGGATGTTTATATTCTGCTCGCTCTTTCCAGTTTTGAAACGACCTCTTAACAGAGTGAGAATTCTTCCATGTTCTTTTCTCGTGATTCTGGTATTGGCAATGTATCATTTGCTCTGGAGAGCTAAGACCCACAAGAAAAAGTAATACATCTTTATGTCATGTAATCAGTATGTCCTAAATCTTTCTGAATGTGTGAAAAACTTACATATCTACACATTCTCAGCCTTTACATGAAACTATGAGGCAAGGGGGAAACAGCAGAAACCACAGGGCCTGAGAACGCCTGATCAGTTTACACGAATCAATAAAATAACACCTCTGCTGAGGACTTTTGGTCACTGCTAATCTGGTACATGTGACACTTCAGAGACAGTAAATGAGAAAGACTATTTACTCAAGCCATTAATTTTCCAGGGGCTTTTAAATCAGTCTCCTATTATGTAAAATTTAGATTGTTAAAAAATACAGCTTCAGTGTAATTCTCAAACTATTCAGTAGGAAAAAAAAAATTAAATATTTGAAAAGCAAGAATATTAAGCACTCTACAGGCATTCAAATTACTGACAGGAAAATTTCAAGTTACTAGAATTTCAATCAATAAGAAAATCTTTTCAGTTAAAGGACAGTAATTTTAATATTTAACAGTAAAATTTAAAAAATGAAGATAATATTTGCTCTTCTTTCAAATCAGTTAAAGGATTTACTTTTTGAATTTTCACAGTTAAGTCCACAAAGAACAAGTTGAACTCTGATGGAATTTTCTAGTGCATTTTAACAAACTTCAGCTTTAGGGTAATCTTGTTTTCTTTTATCCACAGAGTTCAGAATATGCTTTGCAAATTGTAGGTACTAACTGACAGAAATTCACTAATCATATCCAGAATACTACTGCTCCTTGACAGCTTTTTGCAAATACAAATGTCGAAAATAATTAAGATTTTGTTCTAGGAAAAAAGGTAGTAAGAAGCTAAACACTTTCATACTTTAAATGGCACACAATTCTATTTATACAATGGCTGGGTTTACAAAATAGTGTGTTTTTTCCAATCCACGTAAAAGATATTTTAAAAAAGGATATCACTTGCTATCTTGATTACACAAGCTACAGATGGAGGTCTTTAGTTGAGTTTTTTCCTCTCTTGTTTCATATAGTATTTGAACAGGATACCCAGATAAGTTGATGATTTTGCATGTTTTTGTCTTGGTCTACCCACTGACATAAACAGTTTGAATACCTCTCAAACTGCCAGTGTTTAGATAATAAAGCATACTTAGAGAATCAGTATAATGTGGACAGAAACACTCCTCTGAAAAAGGGAAATAGGAATTATTTACATGTTGAAACCTTCACAGAAATTGCTGTGGTTTAACAAAGTAGAAATCTGTCACCAACATCCTCCTAGAGTAGCCAAAATAAATCTTTCCCTCACTGAATCTGGATTATGATGATTATCAAGTAACAAGGTATGACAACCCTAGAAAACGCATTGCTTAGCTTAGTTGTTCAATTTTTTTTTTTTGTATATATATCAAGCAAAAAAGAGCAAAGGGGGTGAAGCAACTGCCATGAGAGGGAGAAAAACATTACTCCTCTTTAAATGCCACTAAATTAACATCTCTTTCACACTGATAAACCTTGGGACCATGCCATTAGCTACTGTGACCTTCTCTTGTTTTACATCCTTGTAAAAAACAATGTAACATGGCAAATGTACAGGTATTCTTATCTCCCTGAAACCTAAGAGGGGCAATACAGTTTCATGCTTCCAGCTTTATTTAGAAAATACAATGGTGTTATAAAGACCACAGTCAGCTCACCCAGATAGACCAAATGTATCCTAACAGAGAGGGTATGATGGAGAATTCTCAGTGCAGAAGCAGATGTGGACTATTTCAGCTGTGAGCATAAGCTACACTCCCTAATTTCTGTGAAGCTCTAATTTCTACTGATAGAAACAAACAGTGAAGGACTGCATTGCTGACTCTGGGGCCAGTGCAGTCACCTGTGCTGAGGTGATTTAGGAGACAGTGTTAGGCTTAGATAACTGGTCTTTACTGGTTGACTTGCTGAGGCGAGATTTTCTACAAGCTGTTGCTCAAGATAGAAATTTGTATCTTTCACACTACGTCATGTTTCTTCTCATCCTTTTTCTCCCTTATGTCTGGTTTTAAACCTGAGAGGTACAGAAAAGAAGAATTATAGGGAAGATGTCATAGGAGGAATGAAAATATGGTTTATAGCTTTAGGAGGGACAGTCAGAAGACTGCTTGAACTTAACATCACAAGTGAGACTGGAAACAGAGCAGACAGTAATCAAAGGAAGGTTTATAGATAAAAAGGAAGGACTTTCCCCTTCTTGAAACTTTTAATTTCTTATCCTTCCCTTACAAGCGAGAAATTTTAACAAGCAGAGGAACTTATCATTAGGCTTAATTTAGTTGTCAGATAAAATCTAGATAATTTCCAAAAAATTATGAAAAAAAAGAAAAAATAATGTGATAACATTACGTCTGTCACTTCTCTATGAGCCAAATTACTGAGTCTTACAAATCTGCTGAACAGAGTCCATTAATCCTATTCAACAAAAGTGCAAAATATCTTATCATTTTTCTCCCTTATACAATGGCTCATGAGCTTCAGGTCAGCTACCAGGCAATCTGCCCATGAGAGTAATTTCTGAAGTCTAATGATTTTATACACTTTTGACACAACCATTTGTGTCACCATTACTACTTCCCTGTTTGTCTTCCCTACTATAATACTGTTCCTACCTAAAGAAAAACTGGTCTAAAGTGCTTATCTATAATTCTGCCTGTGAGAACCAGAACATTAATCTTATGTGTGATTTCCTCTCTGAGGCAGCCATTCATCCCCTTTCAAAGTTTTCTTTCAATTATTTACTACAGGAGAAGTGGAAAGATGCAACTGTAGCCCTGTGATGCTAAGAGCTCTTATCATAAGAGCTACCATAGCACTGAAAATAATTGCCTTTTTAATCTCAGAAGAGTCATGGTCAACAAATGTTCATTTCCCAGGAGAACCAGTGATAAATGTCATTAACTTAGAAAACCTCTGACAGTTTGTCCAAACAATCTGACAACAACTATGAACTGGAACCATAACAGATGGATGCCAGAAGTTCATAAAGTGAACAGTATGGAAGAGGATCTCTGCCACAATAAAAGTAGGATAAATACCTTACTCATTAAAATGCATGAAACTTTCTATGGAATGTGTTACTACAATAACATTCCTTCTGGGAAAAGAAAAGCACTGACACTCCAGTTTCTTGTTTTTATGGAATGTGCTTACACTGTTTTTATTTTACTTAGTTCTGTCAGTTTTGTCTTGCTGAAAAAATAGTTTCCAAGCATCTTAGTGAAAAAAAATAGTTAAAGGTGGCTAAAAAAATCCTTTCTGCATAGTCCACCATGTTAGTCAGCACTATAGCTTAGCTGGGATAATTTATTTCAAGTTGATAAACCTTTCTGCATTTTCTACCCAAAGTATATTTTATTTTAGGTTTATAGGCATTAGGGATTCAATACAGACATTTCAATCATATAAGGAAATATACCTTTTTGCCGGTTTTACATCAAGAGCCTTTGTACCATCCACCCAATGACCATTTCTGAATGACAAAGTAAAACTCTTGCTCACCACTAAGAGCAAGTTTTAAAAAATCCTTTCGATTAATGTATGTTACACTTCCATTGTCATAGTGCTATTCCATTTCTTTCCTTTTAACTTTAAAGATAAATTGCTAAATACATTTTTCATGTTGTGGTTTAAGATGCCTTTATAGCCCATTACAAATAATCAGCTGAAATGCTGCATCTTCTGTCAATAAGAAACAGACTTCAGCTAATAACAAACTCAGAGGGTAAGTTTCATATTTTGTATAAAACCTGTGGTCAATTCTTTTTGCCAGTCATCCCTAAGAAAACAGTCTGGATTTCAATGAATCAAGTTAATTTACATGAACAGAAAACTTCCTCAATAGTAATAGGATGCAACACTGCAAATCCTTATATATTAAAGACTCAATTTATTAATCTCTGATGGGTTACCTAAAATGTTAATTAATGTTTACTAGGGAATGTCCTAGAGGCAAATAGCAGTGATTTTTCTGGAAAAGTCATCCTGAATAATCTATTTAACTGTACATTTTTGTGTTGCACATCTAAAATGCCAAGTGCTGTATTACGTATGTTATGACAATAATTTTGTTAGTATTGAAACAGGCCCCTTACTTCAGAAATTCATGCAGTTATTCTGCTGTGTCTTATCACAACTTCTCCCAACGTGTGGAATTTCATGTTTGCAAATAATTTGAGTTGGAGTTTTTTGCATAAATATAAATCACTCTACTTATGTCTAAATTTTAGTGTGTTCTGCAGTAACAAGTTGTCAAATCTGCAGAAAATTACAAAGGCATCTGTATGGTACTTTAACATTTCCTGCCACTATACAAACATTTCCTTCCAATTTCCTTAACCCCACAATGTGTATATAACAAAGAGTCCATTTCAAGAAATTCTGTGTACAGTTGGTTTCTTCTCCCTTCTTTTCTCATTACCATAATGGGCCATGAAAGAACAATTTAGACAACCTGGTTTTCAGGGTAAATGGACCTTTATTAGGGCTTGAAGCTCAGTGTCCTCTATAACACTCCATAACTCTCTGTAACGTGTTACCTCTAGACCAGGTAACAAGAAACCTTGAACAAATAAGCATGTTCTAGAGGAGTGCGATGTAACATTACAGGCAGTTAATATTGCAGTTTTACCCTGTTCCTGGGAGGATATACAGACAGAATATAATCATGTCCAAATTTCAGTATACAGAGATTTAAATTGTACAATGATTTCTGCTAATCAGTGTTATTCATATCATCTGCCTGTTCTAGTTAATTAAGCCTAATTTAAGCACACTTCAAATACTGAGTTACAGACACTTTGTGCTAGTTTATTTCAATACCATCATAATTAGGATGGATAAATAGTCATCCTATTGATATTCATGCAACCCTCCAAGAAATTTCACATCTCAAAAGAATAAGAATTTGGTCCATTTGCTTAGAATGAACCCTCCTTGAACCAGTGAACTTAATACACCCCAAGGAAACTGATCACAATATGTTTTTATATTTTTAACTACTTTTCATAGTCTTCAAGTTTCATTGAATGGATTTCCACTTACATTACACCAAATTGTATTTCCACACATGACCAAAATGTTCACTTTAGAAAGGCAAGTGGGAAGTGGGATAATTTCTATTCAAGCTATGCACTCCCTGCAGATGAATTTAAGTTGACTGGATGGCAAAATGGTCCACTTCAGCAGTGGCCCCATTATTCCAACTCCAGCCAACACACACCGTCAAGGTAAACTAACAGGTTCTTTATTTGAAGTTGGCCAGTTTCATCACCCAGAATCCATCGTATCTGTTCCTGCTATAAGCATAGCTAATACAAATGACAAAATTTCTCTAAATTATGTCATTCTAGTGAAGGAGAGGCGTTAACTTCATGGCTTTGTATTTTTTTAATGGCTTCTGTGTTAGACATCCTCTAGCATGACAGATTCATTCTCTGAAGAGGTAGATGAAGTGGTACAATGCACTTTAGGATGCCAACTTCCGACGCTTTGTGTACATTAAGTTATTTTCTTGTCCCTCATGGCCAGAGTATGGACATCTAATACCAATCTTTTTCAAGACCTGTTCTTACAAGAATTTGTCTGCCTGCCACCCCTTGACACTTCCAAGTAACCTCGACTCTAACTGGAATCAAGTGCAGCTCAATGCTACAAAAAACCTCAAGAATTAATCTGTTCATGCTACTACTTTTTATAAAGACTATTCATTAAGCTGAATCAAAGAAAGAATATTTATGTGGGCCAGGCTTCCCCCAATAGAAATCCACGGAAAAATACCCACTGACTTCAATGGACAATACATCAGGTCTCAGCTGAATATATTCATATGCACATATATTTCCAGTTAAGCTTAATATTTGTTCATGGACCAAGCACTGATTGTAAGGAATAGGCAACATCAATAAACACTCAACCTTAGACCCAACATCTAGATGGCAACCAAACCTAGGACAAAATTACAACATTAATACTCATCTGGCGCCACATGTTTTGATTTACATTAGGTTCAGATACGCACCAGCATGAGGGTTCTCAAAGCCTGGAGAAAGCTGGCAACTTTCCTACCCATATTTTTTCTCATTCATGAAAAACTTGTGGGAACCAAATATCGCAGGTCCCTTGTGTGCATTTTCAGAGAGCTCTCAATGTACAGCTGATCACTATTTTGCACTTTTGGAGCTTGGACAAATGATTGTGGCTCTAAAAGCAAAAAAAGCCCATGGCTTCAATGCAGCCATAATGATTAATTTATGTACTTTATTCCACTGAAAAAAGATGGATAAATCATAGACAGATGCTCTCATTTATCTATGTGGTTTCATATGCAAAGACACTGCAATACACAAGGAAAAAACGATCTTAAAATGCACTGAGCCTATTAAAAAAAAAAAAAAAATCAAAATACAGAGACCACCAGACCCCATTTAGCTTTACCTGAAAAGAACATGATCACAGTCAATACAATCTACAGGTGTACACAAAGAGTTTCTCAACTTTTACCCTGGGTTTGAGTAGCCAAATATCCAATGTCAAATGAAGATTGCTGTGATACACAAATTCTGGTTCTACCAACTGGCAAAAGTTTGGGGGGTCATAAGACAGAGGTTTGAAATGCGATGGGATGATTTGTTCTTTAATCAAAACCCAAACCCACTTGTCTGCTGGATTTTTTTTTTAAAGTTTCTGGTTTGGGCAAGTTGTTGCACATACGCTGCAATGCTTTATTTTCTTAAGATTTGAAATACTGTAACCACAGTTACTGAGAAATATTGTAACCACAGCCACTGTAAAAGAAAAAGAACTGTTTTGCCACAAAAAGCCTGGTATTTAAGCATTCTGTTTGGTTGCTCTTTTGCTTGCTTGTTTGTTTATTTTAGCCCAATTTCTTGGTTATAGAGATGAGAAATATTATGCAAGTGTTCAGATTTTTCCTCTCACAGAATTATAACTAATTTAAATTACCCAGCTATTCATTTGTGATCCTTTTTCTCTTCACTGCCACTGAACAGAAACTAGCTACCTCTTTAAAACAAAATGTAATTCTCTATTGTGCCATTCTTACTTAGGTTGAATAAAATAGTAGTGTGAGATCTGTCCCCTGACTTGAAAACTCACACAGAAATTAGTCTGCATTTACAAGCATGACACAATCTGAATCTAAAGGTTTAACTATTAACATTTGCTCCTACAGCAGTTAAATAAGAGAGAAACATGAAGTTAGTATACATTAGAGATCTGAGTTATTTCAAAGACGCATTTTGCATTAGAGCCAAAATTTTTGTATGGAACATCCCAGGTCATATATTTTATTATACCATCTATGAAATGTGAGAGAGCAGTGAACCAAAAGCAGCATATTTTTGTTAAATCTTTAACAGAAGTGTGTGAAAGTGATAGCAAGCCTTTGCAAAGTGCCAGGCATGATCCAGGGACTGTTTACACTCTACCTTCTGCAATGGATCTTTATAAAGAACCTTTACGCAAATCAAAAATCATTTAAAGCCAACTGGTCAATGACACGGCATCAGGCTCCACAAGGAGAGTGAAGAATCTGGTCTTTTGAGGAGATGAGGTCCCTCATTCTGCTTTTGCTCAATTAATGGAAAGAGCATGGATTATCATCTCCAGGTGTTCTTGCTAGCCTTTGTTGACTTCCCTAACATGAAAGGATAATGTGCAAAAGGCCGCCCCATCATGCAAGGATGCATCTGAAAGCAGTTATTTGCCAAATGGGATGAAATCTGGTTTTCCTACATAAGAGGAAATACTGGTACCTACTATTGCTACATATGGCTGCCTCACCCTTCCAGAGCAGAGCAGCACCAATGCATTCAAACTGCACAACTGACCAAACAAAAAAGCCACCACCCAAAATTACAGCAAATGAAAGTCGCTGACTTCCCAAACACCGTGGCTGGCTGGCCAGCTTGCTATAGCAATCTGAAGGCTCATTCATTAAACAAAATTGCGCAAAGCTATCATTCTTGCTTTATGAGTATATTGACCAGCAAATGTTAGTCTCCTGCCAGTGGAAAAATCTCTCATTTTTCAAGAGAGATTTGAAGTGAAAATAAAGCTGGTTCACTTTTTCCATAGAGCTGTGAAAATTAAACTCTTTGCCAGGTGAGCTGAGGGTACATATTTGTTTGAATAGCTCTACTAAAAAATTAAAAAACAAAATAGGCAAACAGGGGTGCCTAAATTCATACTTTGACACTTAAATAACCCAGACAGTTTACATGAATGTTTATCCATCTAGCGCTTCCCTTCTGTGAAACAGAAGTTGTTTCTCTTTGCTATTTGGGAAACTGAGATACTTACCTCAGTACATGGATTTGACTTTGGGTACTTGACCTTAGGCACTCAAGTAATTTTCCTTCCAGAGGTGGACAGTGGCTTCTCTGGCTGCAGCCTGTGTCATGTTCCTGCCACCGGTTCACACTGCTAATGCTGTTGGCACCAGGCAGTGTTTTCCAGCCCTATTGCTTAACTCCTGCCTGGGGTGACTGCACTCCACCTATATTTAATTTTCAAAGTATCCACTCATTTCCAACCACCTTACAACAGAACCCTGACTACTGCTACAGAAGCCAGCAGGAGACAGGAGGACTTCTGTCTGTTTTATGGGCATGCAATCTGAGATGTGCAGTTTAAAAATGTGCAGATATGTCAAAAAAAAAAAAAAAGAGAATGTTATTTTGCATTTTGGTAGCTCTCCTTTGCATGTCTCAGAATATCTTATAAAATGGTCAATACTGTCTGACCTTTGTCTAATTCATAGTGGACTGGATGGGCATTACAGAATGGTAAGGATTTGGTTCCCTGGCACTGAGCAGGAATATAGAGATTAAACAGGCTGCTGAAATAGAAATCCTCCTTTTTTTCCTCGGTGTTTCAGGGAGTTACTTTGACAGCCATAATGAAAAAGTTTATGCTGCCATTGCCTCCCAGATAAGTACTCTTTAAACCTACTCAGTTTAAAAAATCCCAAAATTAAAAAATTGTAGTAATACTGAGGACATAATTACACCCTTAAAAGCTAACTTATGAGAGATGAATCAAAACTTGGCCACTTTTCTATTGGTTTTTTCTTCTTCATCTTGTAAAAGAGAAGGCAAGAAGCAGGTGGAAAATGAGCAAGCATATCATTGCTTCTGTCTCCAATTACAAGAACTGTGTTGTGCAATGAGAAATCTTTTAACAGAGCAACAAACAAATTCCATAAGGTGGCAAGATCTGTTGATGACAGCGCTCCCAGAATGCATTAACTCTTGTCCTCAGTGTGAGATGTGACAGCACGAACACGGAGCCTGGTCAAAAGCTAACAGCACTGCTTTAACCCTGCAGAAATCTGAAGGCTCATCTCAGATGAAAGGCTGTACAGGTCTTTGCTCCCCAGCATTATACCCAAAGCACACTATATAGCACATAGGATGTCAGTATCCATAACAGGAAAGCTCCAGGATTCAGATAGAAGACTGTTTACTGAATTTGGCAACTTTTTGTGTGCAATAAAGAGGATGAGCCAAAGAGTAAAAGCCAGTAAGAATATTCTAATACTAACTCTTTCATCTCCAACAACTTTTAATATAGTTTTATATTTCTTTTATTTTTATTCTTTTCTCATATGGTTATGGTTAAACAGCTCAGCCTGTGCTTTGGTTTCAAGAGCAAAGACAAATCTTTGCCTTGGCTTTACCTTCAAACTTGGAAGAAAAATAAGGGCAATCTAAATTAAAAATAAAAATGCCATTTTCATTTCTGTTTTCAAAAAGAAATCATTCTCTGAAGTGTAGATAATGCTAAATATAGTGTGAGAATGAAACATCCGTGTGCTTTTGAAGAATGGAAGATCTACTATCATATTGAAAATCCCGGGCCAAAATTTCTTCTCCTGTAAACTGGAACCATTCCATTGCACACAGTAGGGATCACCAGCATAAAAGTCAGTCTTAAGAATATTCAGAACAATTTTAAAGGCTTCTTAGAAAATGTAGAGTAGCAAAGACTTTTGAACCAGTAAAATGAGAGTTTTAAAGTGTGACTAAGGATTCTTAATCCTTTACAATCCATGATTACTTTATCTGTGCAGAAGATATTGTTTTAACTTTATTTTGAAAAGCTCAAATGAACTTCCACATGCCACACAAATGAGCAGTATCAATGGTACAGGCCTTGCATAAATGCTCCCAAATCTAGGGTGTGTGAGAGTAAAGAACAGGTTTCACACAGTGTTATTTTTCAAGGTGTTTGCTTAGTATTTCCAGCCCTTTCAAACCTTTTCCCATCTTGTCCACCCACACAGACATGTACAAGTACCCCAAGCCATATTTATTTTGAAGCTGTCTACAACCCAGAAAGAAAATCCAAAAGACTGGTTTTGGCAGTATTGTTCTAGTAAAACAGATTCTAAATATTTAACTTTTACAGACAACGAGCATCACAGGAAAGAGCAACGTTGGCATTCAGTCACCTAATAAGGAAACATTTTTATTATTGCTTATGTGAAGACAGTTCTGTTATTGTTTCTACATATAACGTATTGTATGCTTTGTTTTTTTTAAATTTGGGAATATTAAATGTTGTTCGATGGTTTGACAATAATGCAAAAGGAAGCTCAGTGCATGATGCTCCCAGGAGGTTGTGAAGCTATTGCAATCAGAGCTGTTGCTAATTAAATCTGCCTATTGTTGCAAAGCATTTGGGGCCAAACCAATCAACCACTGGCATAATTAATGTAGTCCACAAGGGCCTTTAGTGGTACTTGTTTCCATCAATCATGACAAACAAACACAGGCTAAAGAAGAGTGGAAAAAGCTGTGTATTTACAAACCTGCTTGCCTTGGGTCTCATTGGGAATAACTACAGTACAGTCCCACGGCAAGTGCCCTTGAACACTAGTTAATTTTACCTCATGCATGTATGCACATTTTCATAAAGATAACATGGAGGAGAAGACACAGGCTCTCCTTTGTACCAAAGTCATGGCTATCCTGTTCTGCTTGTGTTCTACATACATATTTTACAATGACACAATGACAGGTAGAGTTTGCAGCATGAAGGGGAGGAATCTTTAAAGTTATCAATCAGTTGTAAGGGAAAAGAGTGCAAATCCAACGTCATGATTTACATGACTGAAACACTGAGACCAACAAACAAAACAAAAAGCATAAAGTTTAGATGCAAAATTTAAAAAAGGGTGCCTTTTCATTTAATGAAATAAGACTATTTCAATTGGTCAGTACATCTTTTTCTTCATGTCCACCTCCTCTACTGCATGTCTGTAAAGCTCCTTATCATATTCTATAGTCCTGTACTAGACACTATCTCAACCACCTCTCTGATGAAACTTTTTCTTCTGCTTGCATTGATCTGTCCAGACTGCAAAGCCCTCCCCAAAGTAGAGCCAGGGTTAGAGCCCTGGAGCTCCTGGCTAGCTGCCCCGATGTAAGCAATGAAACCACACTGTCTCCCTCCACTAGCTGACATCAGATGTTTTCGCATACAATACTTTGTAGGCTGTTTAAGTCTCTACAATGACATCCTGAGGAATTCATATTGGCACAAAATATAGTCCAAGACTGAGCACTAGTCAATCAGATCAACAGCACTGACATTATGACACTTGCACTGAGCTTTATTTGAAAAGCTCAAATGAACTTCCACAAAACAACTCACAGCCTTGACTAAGAAAGCATCCTTACTTAGGAAGCATTCTTACTTAGGATGAATTCTTACTTAGGAAGCATTCTTACTTAGAAAAGCACTGAATTAATGCTGAATACTTACTTCACTAGCTTTAGGATCAAACATCTAGTTGCATTTTGGTATCCTCCAGCATCCTGCAGTACGGATACCACAACTGGACAAGGTACCTCTGAGATGGTCTCTGATGTCCTACACATTTAGCTAATGACTCCTTTCCAAGTTTACTCAATCTAGGAAACAAGCTCTGTCTCCTATTCGTTGCACTCACTGTTCAACTGCGTGCTCCTAAAAACTCTCAGCTTGGTTTTGGAGTCACTGCATTTTCAGAATACAGCCTGCAAACTCGTAGCAGCCTTTATTCCTTGGTTATTCTCCTCATAAAGCCTCCAGTTAATGCCTCTGGCTGCAACAGTCAGAAAGACAACATGGAAGAAAAGAAAAGAAAAGAAAGATGAGGAATCAACGATATAAGAAATGTTCAGTAGCATTTGAGATTGAACAATAATATCTAGGCAAAAATTGAGAAACACGCAGTGAAGATCAGCTAATGACAGAAGAAAAAAAAAGACTGCAAAGAATGGATTGGAAACAGAACAGGGAATTCTCTGTGTGCAACCAATATTGAGGATGAATAACAGAGACTATAATAACATTGCAGAAGGCTCCAATAAAAGCAGGCATGAAATAAAAGATAAATTAAGCTTAAATATAGTACTCTGATTCACAAACTTTCTAAAGTATATGGGGGATAAAGTGACCTGAAGCAAAGCATTTTTCCTCTAGCCTTGCTTTGGACAGGGGGTGCTCTGTATAGAAGCCACACAGGCTCATTTTGAGAAGAATATTGAAAAGGTAAGGGGACCATGACATCCCTAGCACCACGGTTAGTTAGTTATGTGACATATTCTCTGACACGTGCAAAGGTATTAATGAATATTCAATGCTTCTGAATATAAATATGCTTTGGTGTGCAAAATACATCATCTAGAGACAATTAGGTTTTACATAAAGGTAATACAGAGAATATACCTTATTCTCTCTTTCAGTTGAGCATACAAGTGGAGTAGAGGAACCCTTGTGCTGATAGCACATTCATTAAAGTCAAGAGGAATTCCAACTGTGCAACAGAAGCAGGACTGGGGTGGACTCCCCTGTTGTCAATGATTCAGCAGGCTGTGTAGTAACTATGTACTAGCTACTTTAAGAAATGAGTGTGCACTGTGTTTCCAAGAGAAGCGATAACACCATCAGCAGCCCTGTACCATTAACATCCCCATACAGTGAAAAATTTTTTAAAAATTAAAATAAACTCTCCAGGCGTGATTTGCATCTGTCCTCATAAGTATTCTGGAGTCATTATCCTTGTAACTGCAGCAGACTCATTCCTATTTACACTGCTCTGAGTAAAATGAGGCTTCATGCCTGCTGAAATGAAATCATCTCCTCCTACAGTCAATTGCTATTACTGTATTTGACTGTTTAGTTAAAGGGATGAACTACAGGATGTATGACTACATTACAAGTCCCTGTTCTATACTAAAGATGTTGGTAGGGAAATGGGGAGAAGTGACCTTTCAAACCACTGATATTTACACTGATATTTTTGGCTTTGCTGCTTCTCTGTTATGTCAAGTCATAGGGACTAAAAATCACATCCTAAAAATTATCTTAGATTGCTTTTTAAATCTGATTATAAACTGCAAGAACAATAAAACTGTGATTGCCTTAAAATGCGGGACCTTTATACTGCCAAACAGGAGAGCAATGAGATTAAGAATTTTCTCATTACCTTCTGGCAGTTTGAGATTATGGTTTTAGCTACATAATGGTAATTTAGTAAAGTCAGAGAAGAAACAAGATAAGAAGTTACTTACATTTCTGCTCCCCAAAACAACTAGGCAAGTAAACCAACAGAAAACATCCCTTCCTCCTTGCCAGCCAGAATAACTGGGCACAGGGATGCTCTGAAAGAGTAAACTGCACCATGACAATGTGGCGGTCGTGAGCCTCTGCAACTAATCACACTTCTGCCTCTGTTAAGAGTCTCCATTGTATCAGAGTATGTGGATGAATTCACTAAACAAGTAAACACAATCCATCAGGATCAGTCTTTGTCAGTCCTTTCATCTTTTGGAATTTGCTTCAATACAGAAGTGAAAATTTGGCCTAATAACTGAGGGAGCCACTCAACCCTTCCTATGGATTTGAACCTGAAGAGATTGTGCAATTGTGAGCTATTTTATTTCTTGCCAAAACTGTGTTTCAGATTTTGGGGATACTAAAAGAGTTGATTTGCCTTCATATTCCTCTGCTTCCAGACCAAATATCAACGAGTTTGTTGCCCTGATCTAACTGGGTGAACAGAAAAATAATTCAAGGGCGTTACAAGCCACCCATGTTTGCAGAATTTATGCATTTATAATGCATTCTAGTCCCACAAAAACTGCATCTAAGCACTCCTTCAAATAGAGGCCAATAAAAGTTCTTTCATTTCGATTAGTTGTTTTTATTCACTGAAGAACAAAACTGGTAAATTTAAATACCACTAAGATTTCACTGGAAAATAATGGTACAAGGTAACTCACTATTTAAATGGCAAGAGTGTAAATTTTTTAATACCTTGTTATGACTGTAATACAATTGGTTGAAAAATTTTATTGTGACTGTCTGCTGGAAAACCAAGTATTTGAATGAAAAGATGTTTTTCATTCTAAGTGTTTCTTTTTGATAAAAAAAGAGATGAGAACAAAACAAAACCCCTCAACAAGCCATTTCTTTGTGCTGAACTTCACAGAGAAGCACACAGTCCAAGATGTCTAAAAGTTTCCTGAAGGGTCTGAGTTTATAAAAAGGGGGACCATCAAGTCCTGCATGTACTCTCAGTCTAAGGATCCAGCCCTCAAAAAAGGAAGAGCCAATGAAATTTTAAAATTACTGTTCCAACAAGACATTACAGTGAACAATCAAGATTTTTAGTTTTCAGCAAAAAACATTCAGTTATTTGAAGATCCTTCTCATTATTTTAATTTTTGTCTTGAAGATATATTTTTTTAGATTAAAATGCATATATTTCAAAAAAAGGTTCCCTAGTAAGTCATGTGTTTCCACAGAAGGCTGCATTTTCAACCAGTTTGGCATGTTAAGCTTTGCCCTCTCTTTTCTCTTGTGTTTTGACCAAGAGAATTTAAGATCTGAAATTTAATTTACAGCCTAAATTGTATTTAAACATAGTTTTATTTGTGGATGAATGCAGACACTTAACCTGCTGTTTTTAAACTAAAACAGGTATTAAAAATAGCTTAATGAAAAACAGTGGTCTGTCTCTCCAACCACTGCTTCTTCTCCAGTAACACAGAGATCTAGTGCATTGCAGAAACAATACTCAATATTATTCCTAGGCTTTGCAGAGTGCAGGGAAAACACAGTGTCTAACATTTATCTGCAGCAGTCTGATTTGAGAGATGACAGAGTATGATGTACAGAGTGCAGTGAAATGGAAAGCAAGCCAGTAATAATACAATAGTTGGGGTACAGATGAGAAGATCTCAAAGTGGGTTTATGTACTTTAGCAATGTAATTTGACTACAAGTTCCTTTGCTCTGATGTCCTTTTATGTGATTTTGCATGGAAAAGAAACTTTCCACTGGAAACAAACAAAAAAATCCCATGCATTGGATAAAGGACAGGGATGTCCTTAGTAAAGTATCCTTGGATGACAGTATTAACTTTGGACCTTAAAAATCCTTAAAAGCAGATACTGCTGTAAAGAGTCAGACTAACGCAACAGCTTAATTGCAGACATCTGTCCAATGCAAGATTTGGGGGTTAATTCCTCTCATCACACCGAAATCACTGCAGGAGTTGAATTTCCCTTGCTTTTGTACCAAATGGAAAACACTAAAATTACTGATGAAGCCTCAAAAAGCTCCAGCAACACATGGCAATTTTTTCAATAATTAAGGAAAAAGCCAAGAATTTTTCAGAAAATAATTAAGCAATGCATGAACTGCAACACAAGCTGTTACAGTTCATGCATTGCTCTTCAAGAATTTTCTTCAGAGCGACATGGCTTGGCAAATAAGAAAGTTGGAAATCATATGTGATAAATCACCCAGTTAAAAATCCCTCCAAATTTAAGCCACCATGACTAGCCACAACCTGATCTACTAGGGAACATTACATGGCCCTTCCATAGTCTCTATTTCCATTAACAACAGGCAGAACTCTTTTGTGCAGGTCAAGCAGCAGAATTCCACAGTTCACATAACTGGTTTTGGCTTCTTTTTCGAACACAACCTACTCAGTTATTGGAAGGGGAGATAGTTGGTTATTTGACTTATCTTGATAGAAGACAAAACTGCATCTCTTCATGGAACATGGACATTTTCTCCTATCAGGTCATTGGGATGATGATGGAAGGTGTGGCAGTTCTTACTGTTTACCCTGTTGGAAGTCCTATCTTCTATATACCACCTGACAATCATAATACAGCCATAGCCAGATTCAGACTGTCTTGACTGAAAGTTTTATCTGTTTCCCAGAAAGATTATGACATTAGATATGATCCAGTCTAATATGTTTCTGTGCATTAATATGATTTACATGATTTTTTTGCATCTGTCATTAAAATATAGACCATTAGCCTGACATTCCTCTTAGGATTTATGGACCTTACTGATGTTTTTATGATTATGCAATTTGATGTCTGGCAAACCACAGAAAGCTGTGGGTAGGTGGGGGAGTCCATGTCTGAAAACTAAAGGAGAACTTCAAGCAGGACTGTTGTATCATTTACTTGTTGTAGAAAGTAATGTGATATAATTAAAAATGGTCAGGAAAGATTACTATCTTTTGGCATCAAATTTTAACACATGCAGTAAAATAGACATTATCAGCCTTGCATAAAACAGATTTTTTTCCCCTCCCCACAGTGGGGGTCCAGTAAGGCCCTGGAACATCCTGAGCATAAAGAACATCAACTGGATGTAAAACAGAGCTCTTTTTTTAATGGTTTAGGATGGGAGGATCTTCCCCTGTAGTGGGAGAAAAAATCTGGAAATGTCAGCACTTGATCTTTCTTAAGGTTTTGAACTAATATGTAAAATTAAAATGAAGATAAATGAGAATCCTTGTGAAAGGGATTATTAAAGATAGGACAGTTCTATAACAAGCATGATCCAGCAGCCTATGAATTAAGAATGAATCATAATATACAAGCAGTGCGGGGAGGTCTGGAAAGTTTTATCCTCTTGGATGAGTCTGAAAGAACTGAAAGAAAACAGTAATTTTCCTTTACCAATTTAGGACAGGCAAGGGAAAGCGAGGTATGGAAAAGAAAGAGGACCAGAGCATGAAGAGTAATTTTGTTCATCAGTGAAGAACATGAAGAGGTTGAAGAGTACTGTTCCCTCTTTTGTAACAGCTAAATCAAGACTAGAATATCATTAAAAACTGCTGCTGAAAAGTAAGACAAAATTCTCTATTAGGAACTAAGACATCCATTTACTGATTGGCTCTAATGGTGTGAACATTCAGTAGTTTGTAAGCCACGAGTTTTTCAGCTGCCAGAGGGTATCTTGCAAACAATATTCAGAAAGAATTCTACTCTAAAACTATTGCGGTTCTTGACAGAAAAACAACAACAAATGAAAGAGAAGGAAGAGAAACACCTCCTACTATTTAAAATATTTAAAAATGTAACAGTAGTGGACATAACAAGTTGTAACAATGCCTTATGCCTCTCCCTCCCCAACAGTTTCTTTCCAATGCTAGGTTTATAGTAAAATATAAATCGGAATTATAGTTCTCTCCAAATAATTAAGTCCTTCTTGGACTCTAAAGGGAACATTTAGTGAATCAGCTAGAAGAGACAACCCAAAGAGTCTGAGAAGGCCATAAGACTATTGTTTTGGAAGCGTCCAGTCTTCCTCTGCTTGAGTTTTTTTTACTAAACTTCCATGCAATGCTTTTCATTTTAACTTCCATGTACCACTTTGCTGAGAGAACATGCCAAACCAAAAATGTTCTACCAGCTCATGTCTTTCAGCACCCACAGATTTTACAAGGCCCAAAAGCCAGATCTATGGCTGTCATAAAGTATTTGGTCTTGCTGTACATGCCATGAAATAGTGCTACTGCCTTTTTTTGTGTAGGGAATTGACGTGAAGATAAGTCCAAGGTAGAAAGATCACAGTAAAAACGTCTGGACTTGAACTTGTCCAAAATTTGGCAGAGACTGACTGTCCATGTGCTATGGACTGAGTTCCCATTGACAGAATCCATGTGTGGACTTAACAGCCCATTAGGATGTTTGAAGACATTTGAAATCAATAGCTTTGCCTTCCACTTTCCTTTCATGGTTTGAATTGTGCTTTTTTAAGGCTAAAGTCAATTCTATTTCATATACTTTGAATTATCAAACCTCTGTGCCAGAACATCACAGATTTCCAGTAGGTTGTTGTAACTTCTAGTCCATGACAGTATCAGATATTCCAGGCATGACATGGATATATTTCAACAACTTATAACCCTGCTCTTGACTTCTCCAGCTACAGCTAATGACTGCATTTACGACACAAGCTTGGGAGTGCAATTCCCATGGTGGAGCGTGGCTCATACCTCACTAATTGTTGGAAACAAACACTGTCGTTAGGGCTGAAAAGAGCTAGTAACAGGTAAAAAGCTCCAATTTTTCTATGTAATTCAGTGGTTTGCAATTAATGGACTACTTCTATTTGGGCCCTTCCCCTATGCAAATCTACTTTATGTATTAATTTGAAGTCCATTTCTCAGTGTCCAATATAAGCATAATGTACAAGAGCAAGTAGGAGTCATCCTCACCTGCCCCTCCTTTAATGCTAAATACAATCAAATTTGAGAATGGCAGATTAGCCAGGGTTCTGCAGGCCAACACACAATTTCCTAGGACCCCCTTCTGAAAAACAGAGGCAATAAACTTTGAAAATACTTTCTTCTCCCTCTTGCGTATGTTCTTTCCTCACTTTGTTATGATATCCATTTTAATTTCCCTCTAACTGGTTTCATATCTCAAATCTTCACATTGTGAAATAAGCCTAATTCAAAATGCTTCTAGAAAACTTCCAACTGTTTTGTAACAAATATTTAAGTGAGAACATGCAACTGGATCTTATTTTTTTCTTGCTGGCTCACACAACTTCAACTGCATGTAATTTATCTTCAATGAACACTAAAAGCAACATCTGGAAAATGCAACAATTAATGCGAATAAATAAAAAGTCACTGAGCTGTTACTCAGTTTTCTGTCGCTAGGTTATTAATTTTCCTGTGCTTAAAAAGGAATGGCTCTTAGAATTGATGTAATTGAGTAGACACACAAATGCTTACATTTATTTCCTTTGAAAGAAATGTTATTTTTGTTTGGGTTTTTTTATGCAGATTTTTTTTTAACTTTAGGACTGAGTTTTGTCAAGGTAGGCATAACAGGAAGAAGTTAGTCGGGTCCAGTTTGGAATGAACATGAGCATTGGAGTGTGGAACAAGGTTTGCCTGCTTTATGGGAAGGTGACTTTCAGGGAATAATCAGAGCACAGGGATCCCACTGGAACAATTGCCTCTGAGAAACAAAACAAAGCAAGCTAACAAGACAAAAACCTCACTGACAACCAACATAGTTTCCATGTGAGAAAAACTCTTATGTACAAATGTTTTGAAGCTGTCAGATGACAAGGCAGTAAAAACTGCACTCAGCTCTTAGAATGTCACTCTGTCATATTAATCAGTCTCACTGGCAGACTTTGCCAATAGATTCAGACTTTACAGACAGATAAATGCAAGCAGCTATTTTGTATAGATACAGACACATAATTATCACTTTGGATTTCATTATTTTTGTCTATTAAGAAGGTATTCTCAGTAGATGTTATACCAACTGTCCTCATTTGCATTTGCAGCCAGTCTGTAATATATTGCTGCATGTGCACGTCAGTGTTTTCCCAGATGATGTTTGAGGATGGAACTCCAGGTGGATCAGACTCTCTGGGACTTACTGATAAAATATTGCAACAGATTTTTAAAGTCCTGAAAATGATAGTCTTCTTCACTCAGGTTAAATTTGCACTGAGCCCAGAAGTTACAGCAAGTGGCAATTGCTAAGAACATAGTCCAAAACATCCAATTTCTTCAAGGCAAAAAACCTTCTCTCCTCTAGTCTTTACAAAATACTAAAGCTCTAAAAGAGTTGTACCTGGATTTTCAACTGGTACTGGTGTGGGATTAAGTTCATCTAAAGCACAGACAGCTTTATATCAGCTACAGATCTGAACTAGTCACAATGCCAGCCCTCCAAGCTCTACTGACTGCACTGATTACAGCTCCACAAGCTACAGCAGGAATTTACACACTGAGATCACAGACACACAGCAGCGTAGGCTGCTACATTTTCATGTCTTAATCAGAACCCATGTAGTCCCTTGTTCAATGTTTTCGTTTTATCTTTAACTGTTGCTAAAATTTTTATTTCTGTCAATCTGATGTGGCAAATCCACAATATTTTCTGCGAAATGGAGAAAGAAATGAGGAGTGGGGATGTATTCACAAAATATTTACAAAGACATTATGACGTAAAACATCTCAGCAAAACCTATTTTAGACATGAGATGAATACTTTCTTCTAATTACGGAAAGACAAAAGTATTTTGAAAATCATCTTCAATGTACAAAAAGAGCTAAAATGGAGATGGTTTTACTCAAATCAGCCACTCAAAATAGAGCTTTTGTAAAATGATCCAATGTTGATAGCATTTTTGCCTCAAAAGCTAATAGGTTAAATACCACTCTACAAATGCCTTAAGTGAACAGCAAAGGTCTATTTCTCTGAGCCAACAAAAAGAATATATACTAGAAGGCATTACAGAACATGGATATATAATCCACTAATTTCATGCCTTGCATCTGTGAGTCTTGCAAATGCCATTACTCTGTGCTAAATTAATTTAGGCTCATCCAGTCAAATGAATGCACTGGAGAACTAATATAAACTAGAATTTCCTGAGCTATTATTTTCTATCTTCCAAAACCTAAAAGTTTTTGCTGATTTTAGTGGCTAATTGTAACTGGCAGGTCATTTGCAGAGCAGTAAAAGCAAACCTCTTCATGATTGGTAGAACAAATTTGTATTCATTTGTGACCTTAACTCACAAAAGCTTTCTCCTAAGGAGATTGATTTCTAAGCTTCTTGTTTCTTGATGGCATGTTGATCGCGACAGATTAAAACATATATTCAGGTAAAAACTGGGGGGAAAAAATTAGAACAGAGTAAAATAGCGAGCTTTCAAATAGGATATTTGTATCGCACCTGAATTTTTTAGGGTTTTTTTTTTTGCTTGGTTTTTTTTTTTTAGTTATGCATTATAGGCCGGGCTAGATGATAGTGTTATTTGCACCTTAAGAATTTCTTTGAGAGCACTAGGATTACTATAGCAAAACAAAGGAAAAATTAGCCCATTATGAATAAATTTGGCTTCATGCTTTGTTTTATAAACATAGTTCCTATGTTAAGATAAATTTTCCTCGTTTTACTCAGACAAATACTTTTCAGTAAGCTTTCTGGTGTTTTGTATGACCAACTATGAATCAGAGTTTACTAAGCTAACTGAGTAAAGAAGACATCTGTATTCATCCTCTACATTGAAACTTGGAAGTGGGAAGGTGGTTAGTTTACAATCCACTGGATTCAGTGGCAAGATCTTTTCTGTTCTGTACATGTAAGAGTTTCGAGTTAATTCCCTGTGGATGTTCCCATAAGCCTTGGTACCACTCTGAGAGGTAATCAGGGAAAAATCTTACTTATTTTTTCAAGACCTTAGAAACCTGTTTACTGAATATCAGTGAGGTTCAGCTGGTAAAACAACTTGTAAACATACAGTCACTGACACCATCATATTTTGGAGTCTGAAAGAGAGATACTGCCTGCCACAACCGGTGAGGACACTGTTTTTAGCACCTGGATCCACCTTGATTAATTCTGTCAATTTGGCACATCAGGTATAGCTAAAAATTAAAGCAAGGTTGGGTGCCTTCTGATGTACTTCTGCTAGCCTGGGTATGCCACCACAGTCATAAGCAAGTCCTGTTGTAAGCAAATCCAACACAATCATGATTTTGATGATGGGCTCGCAGTCACAAGACAGGTAAATTTGCTTCTGATTACTCTTCTCTTGTAAATATGTCTTTAGATGGACTGGAGGTTACCAGTTCCCAGAAACAAACCCACATTTTTATTTTGTCACTGTGTGCATCTGTGTGTGTGTGTGTTTGTGTTGAAGCTTTGCCTTCCAGCAGCTACACTGCAAACTCAAGAAGTCTTGCTTTAGTCTCCAGCACTGTAAAAATTAAATAAACACTCCTGAAACTGACAAATTTCTATACACACATTTTATGCAACAGAAATCCCAAAGGAATTCTCTTCTTGCTTATATTGACTACAGAAATGACAAATTAAATCACCAGCATGAAAAGTATTTGCTTCAAACTCTTGTCTACCCTGTGTTTAAGTTCCTTCCCTTAAGTGCCTACTAGAGAATCAAGGAGAGAAAAAAGTATTAATAATTGTTGCATTGATGTTAAAAATGGCTTGTATAAAGGAATCTTTAAATCTTTTAGTGTCTTGCTTTCTTAAGATGATTGTTTGTCTTTTCTAAATCCTTTTGGGCCTCAATTCATTAAAATACTTAAGCACAGTGCTTAACATAAAGTACAACCTAAATTTCTACTGGTTTTGAAGTGTGGTTTGGGGTGATTTATTGAATCATAGCCTGCATCACTAAAGTTTCCTTTCCAACCCAACATTTTTCCAGACAAATAAAAACTAGGATTCTCTGAAGTTTATCCCACTGAAAGGAAGGAAAAATGAGAAAGGCAGCAAAATGTATAATCCACCGAAGCACTGAATGTATCTGAATGCTATAGAGACTTCAGCCTTAGGATATTCACCTGACATTCTTAGTCCAGGTTTGCAAAGCTCAATTCTAAACAGGGATAAAAATAAGTAAAGCCAGAATTCAACCATTATTTTTAAAAAGCAACATAATTAGTTCACACTAAACCAGTGATCAGTTTGTAAATGACAGATGACTGATGTACCAAAAAGGAGGTTACAATGTCTTTCCAATTTCTGATCACTGACAACTGGTTTCTTACAGGAGATTGCTTCTTCTCAGGTTTGCCTCCTAAGATTTACCACCAAACAAATATAACCCACACTGTCATTTTACAAGCACCTTCTTGATACATATCACCAAAAAAGAAAAATTAAGTAACAAAAAGGAAAAGAATTAAAGAGGATTCAAAGTAAATATCAGACCCACTAAGAGATGCAAATAGATGTGAGCAACAGACTTGAGTGGACTTATATAATTTTAGTCAAGTAAAGCCTGGCCAAAAATACTTTTCTGTAAAAGGAACGTATGGATGCATGAGCTTAGTAAATCATCACCACACAAATCATTAAGGCTGTATCATACAATGAGAGTGGAAGTATGATGGTTATTAAAATGTTTCATGTATATCTTCATAGGAGCTCTGCAAAGTAATGACAACCTAAGTTTCTTACCTGAGCTTTTATTGGTTTTGTTTTGTCTACTCTTTACTTGCTCAGTCCATAAGGTAGGATAACGAGAAGCTATATCTGGAAAAAAAAAAGGCAACAGAAAATACTTTATAAATGTTAACATTTTTTTAAGTTATTAGCAACTGAATAGCAAGTAGCTAGTTTTAAAGAAACATGGATCTAAAAAAAAAGGGCACACTGGTTTGTATTAGGACAGTTAAAACCATTACCCATGAAAAGGCATGAATAGTTCTTTCCTTGTCCTATTTGTACAGAAGGTTGAAATAAACACTTTTAGACTAAAATTATGTTTAATTAGAATAAAAATCTCCTAGTGTGGACCCAAAATATGTGATGGCTGCAGATCAGATTCTGCAAGATGAGTGGTGAGTGATAAGGCCACCACAACACAGGACTATTATTGCTTATTTAACAAGCAATTAATTTCTCCAGAGGCAAACAAGACTCACAAAACATCAGCCTTAACAGTGATAGTACTAGTCATTACGCTGAGGATAGAATTTACCCTTTGACTTCTTTGTTTGAACATAGAGTTTGAGAACTTTGGCTCAAGTCTAAAACCTGTGGCTGCCCTCAGTAGGGACAATTAAAACTGCTGATGTTGGTCCCCACAGGTACAGTCTCATCTCAAGACTTTCACACAAAATTCACTGCCTGTAAGACTCTATTGTGTTTGTTGTCTTGGTTGTACCTGAAAAAAGTGCAGATGCTTGCAATTTCTTGCAATTTCTTGCAACTGCCCCAGCAGATGAAGATACTCTTAAGGTAGCACTTGATGTAGAATGCAGTCCAAAACTGCATAGTTTGAAACCAAACTGTTAAATTTGCTCACCTTCTTCATCACCTTGAGGCTGAGTCTCCAGCGCGGGAGCTGAGGCATCATCTGAATTCAGAATGGAAAAGATTTGCAAGGAGACTACAATTATGAGAGTAAGCTAAATAAGTGCACATACATGATTGAAAATAATGATTTGCACATAGCCCCGGCCAGTAAACAAACAAAAATTTAAACATTCTTTATAGACACTACACAACATAGATATATTACATATACAGGCTACGTTTTATAAACGGATGGGGTTTGAGGTTATGGATGATGAATTTATTACAGGGTCTTCAGTGATGCATGAAGTGATCAAATTGCTCTCTGGAGTGTAATTCCTCATTTCTAATGCTGCACACAGATACCTATAGATTATAACTGAAAAAATCAGTATTTTAAAGAAATAATTAGATAAATTTATAGAAAAAGTGAGACCTGTGAAAGCAAAAACAGTCTGGTGAGAATGTGTGGCTGCAGACATGTGGGCACCTTAAAATGAAAGGGTTTTTTCAGCACAGCAGGATCTATTTAGGAATCAAGTTGATTGTATTAGTAAAATTCACAGATTATATAACCAGAATATTGTTTACACAACTCTTATCCTCTGGCCAGCATTCTCCATCCACCCACTACCAACCATTACTGCAAGAGAAGAGGAAGGAAAAATTACAGAAATGACTAGAAGATGTGAGTCATTTTAGATCCAGTAAAACACAGTGGACATAGTGCTAGAAAAGAAAAAATTAATATAAAAAACTATTTAAATCAACTTTTGCTAAAAAGAGTGGTATGAAAGACCCATCTTTAGTTTATTATGGTTTTGTTATTTAAAACTATTGCAGATGTGGGGTAAATATGACCCAGGAGGCCATGCTATTACATATTTTCCAGTCATTGCTGTTTCTTGTGGCATGAAGCTAATTCCAAGACCAAGGTGTACTGCAGTAAACAGCATCTCCCATGCAAGGGCTTTATTACTATTTCTAGCAGTTTCACAATTGGATCTCGGACCAAAATGGTTTCCAGATTGGCATTTTCATGGAGGACAGAACCAAAGGTAACTGAGAAGCTGCTTCGGCATGTAGCCTTACCTGGGTAACAGTGAGCAGCAGCTTTTACGCTAACACACTATCTCTTTCCTTTTCTTCTCACTACTGCATTTCAGAAGAGCCACCTGTTCTCTGTGCTGTCACCATCACTGTTTGGGTTTGGTTTTTTTAAGTTTGAGTTGTCTTTAAATCATGCAGAGGGTTTGGGTCAGCCTGGCCTTTGCCTCTAGAGGTCACAGTGTAGGTCACAGGAAATAGAGATACCAAGTAGATATTGATAGCAGGTAAAGCCAAATTTCCAGCCATGGATCTCTATGCTTTTCACAAAACCAAAGCAGCAGCAACAGGATTTTCAATTTTCAATGAGAAATTATCTAACCAAGGCATAAAGAGATTTCTTTTAAGAGTGCTCATTCTTCACGTCCACACAACAGCAGGATTCTTTGCCCCAATGCTATGGAAGACTATCACTTTTGATTAGTTTTGCTGGCATTTCTGTGATGTCCTCTGGGTGGTGGAATAAGCCATTGATTAATTTCAGAGAGGCCATCAAGTATGCTAGAGTACTGAAAATCAAGACATATATTTAGATCATCAATCAGTACGTGATTCAGAAAACCCAGAATTTCTGAAGGTAACTTATGGTAAGCAGGTGTTACCAAGAGCCAAGCCAGAAACTTAGGTTTGCACTTAAATGACAATTTTCTAACCATCTTTTGGTACACAATTTCAGTTTGTGACACATTTAATCTTATGTAACTACCTTAAATTCAACATAATGCTGCAATTTCAGTGATAATCATCCTAATCAAAATTAGCCTTCTGAACTTTGTTCAAGCAGCATTTAAAACAGTTTTGGTGTTTTTCTTGTTGTAATATGACATATATTTAATGATTGATATGGATTAGATATCTCACAGACTAATTGCTTAAGTCTTCCTGGCTGGCACATGCGTACCAATGCATCCCTGTATATATTTAAACACAAACTGTTTAAATTCTGTTTACTGTCAGAGTTCAGTTACCAAGAACACAGTCCTGCAGTCAGCTAAGAATTAGAAAAAAGGGATGTGATCCCAACCCTGACACCTGTGTTTTTCAGAGTCTAACTATTTTCCTTGGATATAGGAGAGAACTGTGGGGCCAGAGAACATACTTAAGGGAATATCATTTAAGCTTCATTTCTGTTCAGTTTAATGTTTAAATTTACAAAAATGCAAACAAACCTCCTGATCACCAATATCTGCAGCTGGAATTTTTCTTTCAGTGTTGGAATACCCAGAGAAAGCAAGGTGCACAACCACAACAGATATGGCTCACCAGTTCCATATCTATGAGACATCTTGGAAGAGGAGAATGTCTCAGGTTCAATCTATGCTGTCCCTTGAGTAGAGTCCTCAAGACCACACCTTGAAGGTCTGAAGCACATCCTCTGGAGCACTGAGAACACTGTGAGCCAGCCTAAGCTTGCTGGACTACAATATGGGCACACACTCCTGGTTAGTCCACAGGAACATGCAGAGGAAAGATGAGTAGGGAGTGTTATGGTTCTTTCAAAAAATGCTACTGTGTCCTTGCAAGCTGAGCTACAAAATATGTTTTACTACACTGGTGGTGAAGCTGAAACACAGCTCCTTAACTCAGATGATCCTGTTCCCTACTCTGTGATGGTCTCTAAAGAATTTGGGATGTCTCTGACAACATTATTTAAAGCATAAGGCAGTGGCCATCTGGAAGAAGGGTGAGGAGAGGAAGACAGCAGCATTTGAGAAGAAGCAAGGACCACCTGGGAACCAGGTCAGAAGCCTTTTATGCTGCAGGCTTGTGCTGGAGAACAAAAACAGGGTGTGAGTAAAATGCAATCATGTCACTTGAGACACAAATATGCGTGGTAACAAGGAAGATTTGATAAATTGTGTTCATTTCTTTGTTCTGTTCATTCAGGGCTCAGCAGCTCAGCCGCCACAGCCACAAACAAAAATAAAGGATTCCAGACAAGTTCTATATATGGGATACTTTGTTCAGTTCAAAGCTGAAAAGGAAAGTCTGGACCTAAAGCAAATGGGCAACCTAAGGTTAGTGGAACCTACAATTTGTCTGGAAATACATGAAGGAACAATTTTTCAGTAGTTTGTAATTATTAGCCTTAAAGAAGTACTGATTCTTTTAGCCTAACAGAACTATAGTTGGTTTAAATGTCAGGTTTATTGCAATACTCCAAAAGCTCCTAGAAAAAAAAAATCAATTGTATTTACAGTGCGTCAGACAGATAGGCATTAACATTAGAACAAAAATTAGTCACTTCTTTACAATTAATTTATGCAGTGTAACTGACAGAAATATTCAGTATGTTGTTTTCAGCTGAATCTAAAATTCTTTCAAGTGTTTGGAGAGTAGAAGCTTTAGCTCTGTTTAGAGCACAGACATCTCACTCATTTAAATCTACCAGCTATGTTGTATTCACACTAGATTTTGTCCTGCCAAAAAGATACACATCGTGATCTATATCTAACAACAACAATCTTCTGGCCATAAATATAAGCCATCAGATGAATTAATCACAATACAAAGCAAAGTGCTGGGTCCAAGATGACTCAAGCACTGATTGCTATGGAAATAAAGAGAGAAATCCAGTTCCCAAGATTTTGGGATTGCAGAATGCTGTCTTTATCAAACAGACAGAATAATCTGTCCTCCAGAAAAAGCAAAATGTATGGGAAAATATTTCAGAGTATAGATTTGGGAAGGAAAGTTGTCTTCCAAGCAGCACAGAATTGCAAAGTCTGTAGGTTTGAAACTAGAAAAATACAGTGTCTATGCATGCGTATATATATATATAAATACATGCATGCATATATATATATGTTTATACTTATAAATTTACTAAGTATCGACAATGTGAACATAAAATGAGTAACATGTATGCATGCATATATATTATATATGCAGCTATAATACATCAGAAATTTATATTGATAATTTAAATCTATGGAATACTACAGTAGTGTCTCCCACAGCTATTTCAGCTCCTGTTTAAAGGCCAACTAAGATATTTACCTGTTTTGCCTGCACCTTCTCGTTGCGGCAGCTTCTCACTCACTGAACCTGCAATTGGAAAAAGGAATTAACCAGAAAAATATTACTTTCACTTCTAATGTGCTAAGAAATACAGTTCAGCTTTAATGATTCATTTTTGTACATTACAGCAATAAATATCAGCAAATTCTTCCTTTTCAAACCAACGATTTTAGCTTTGCCTGCTGGTGGGGGAGAGTGTTTGTGTGTTGAGGGTGGCAGGAACACAGATCCTTATTCTGACCCTGAGCCTGAGCTGGGCTCAGGACACATCCCCAGAGCTGTGGCCCTTGGGAGAGGAGACAGCAGAGGTGAGAAGGAGTCAATATGATTACAACAGATGGGTTTTAACAGCTTATTCTACCAGCCTGGACTCCAACCCAACCCAGAATCCAGCCTTGCTTTCAAGCCATCAGGAAATGGAGAATCTACTAGTTTTCTTCGCTGTTTTTAAATGAGGCAATTGTCCTTAAAATAGCAATCCTTCCTTATTTATTGCTTATGTGTCATTATTATATCCATTTTTATGATTTCAACTCCGAGCCACTTTTTAACAACATATCTATCTCTGCTGTATTAAAATTCAGCTTTAAAAGTGGTATTTTTCTCTCGGAAGATCCACGTGGAGTGATGAAAATTCAAAAAAACATGAAGTCTTTCAATTCTTACCACATAGTCTCTTCTTACATACACCTGCTGTAATGAAAAAAAAAACCAACAAACTCAAAAACCCACACTTCTGACACATCTGACAGATGTGTGTGAAATAATTTAGTTGCCTTAATTTTCTTAGTTTGTTCCCCCTGGAATAACTACATTCACTGTGTTTAAAACAAACTAAAGAAAACCCAAACCTTGCAGCACAATAATTGTGCTCTAAAAGGACAATTTAAACACGAGAACCCACCAAATCACAGGCCTTGCCTACCATGCTGAACTGATGGTTACTTCAGCAGGAAGTTTAGACAAGGAGTCTGCCAGAGGGAAGATGCCTAACGTCACAAATCAGCCCTGCTGATTTTAAAGCCTCCATAAAAGAACACATGGCAATGCAGCCAAGCTGGTTAACCTTCCGATAGATTCGGCTCTTAATACAGTTTTATATATCCATATTACAGTTTCACATACCCATATTAAAAATATCCTTGTTTAGATGAGTTTCCTTTTATGGCAATAGTGTATTTTAGTGTATTTTTATTATATTATGCTTGAGTCGCCAGAAATTCAATAAACCTAGTGATGCATCAGTATTAATTCAGGCAGGGAAAATAAAGTCGCTATTATTGTAGGAATTCTATCCAATGATGTTTGGGATAGCTTGCACTAAATAGGCTCCAATACTAACCCATGTTGTTCACTCTGAAGAAGAGGTGGATATTGTATTTATGCTGAAGCCAGAAGATCTGAGTTTTTGGTGCTTGGCTTGCGTTTGATAAAAGGCTCAGCTTGAACTCAAATAAGATGTTCCAATGTTCGGAAGTACTACATACAAAATTACAGGTTTTTCTAATTGCACTAAATACCAGTGAACCAATCTTTCCTCAAATTTCATCCAGTTACAATTAACTCTGTAGTTTCTGAACCTCATTTTGAAGCATGGGCTTATAATTTTCTTGCAAATCCAGGTATTTTAGGCCCAACTCTCAGCCACACAAGCATTTTAAACAGGTTTTCAGTTTGGGGATAGAAATGGTGTTTCAGCAGGGGGGACGTGTGATGAACAGCCGCTGATGCTCCCTCTGCACCAAACTGAGCTAAGTAAAGCCAGTTTAGCAACAGTGTTGTCTCTCTATGTACATTCAGAACTACTAGTATAAATTGAGCTTTAAATTCATCTTATACATAAGTAATTAAACCCATTGGTGAAGTGCCTCTAATATTCCACATCTTAAACTAAAAGCAGAAAAATCTTTCCAGATGGATTCACATTACTTCATCTATCTGAGGAATGGTGAGAATGACTAAAGTCAGGGAGAATTGAATTTGATCTTTTTGTATCCTAAATTTTCATGGAAAATTAATGGATGGAAGAAGAGAGTGGCATTTACTAGTAGTAAAATCTAACTTCATAATACTGAACCTAATTCTAGTAAGAAATTAGAGTAATTCTATGAAAATTAGGTTTACTAGGCTAACATCAATTTTTAAACAATCTTAGGAAGTCAACAAAAATATTCACAGAATCTTTTCTTGTTGTCTCCAAAACTGAGGCAAGAAGTTACTGAGTTTGTATCTTTTTTCCTATCATTTTTTGAATATATTTAAGGTAGAAGCCCTTCTAGCTTAAATGGTGATAAGAAGTTGCATTTGCAAGTTTTTTAGGAAATTGTGTCTGCAATATCAAGATGAATTCCCACATTTTCAGCTAGGCAAGAAACAAAACCAGCAACTTATAACTTATCTAAAAGTCAGATAATGCAATTTGCTTCCAAGTTTGCAGTACACTGTAAGCAAGCAAAACACCACATAAACTAATATTCTTACGTAATGATGGAGGACAAGGAGGGATATTAGATTCAGCAGCATTACTTTAACAGGAAGAGTTTAGTACCATTCGAGCTTGTGCATTTGCTTAGCCATCTATCTATTTCTGATTCTGATTAACTTTTTTTTTTTTTTTTAATGGCAGATGCATTCATGCCTTAGTTTATTGCAAACCCCAAAATTCCATCCAATTTCACTCTAACAGCATCTGAGGCACAATAAATCTTCCAGGGAATGTGCTGTGAGTTTTGTGGTTTGTGATTTTAGCACATCCATTTTCTGCAGTCCTGATCATTTAAAAGAGAAGGTGAAAGTCTATTATTTTGTATTATTATTATCTAGTTTAGATAATGATTTCTGATCTCCTACTAAAGGATATTTGATATGAAACTACTGAATGCAGATATCAAGAAAAGTAAACTTCCCCTGCTATTCTTATCTCACCTATGGCTGTGTCTGACTGTGCACGTGTAGGGAAAGTATTGGGCATGGGGACAGAATATATAGATGATTCAAGGATGGATATTTTTCTCCAGCTAACAAAAACAATTTAATGTAAATTTTAAAAGTTCATTGCCTTCCCAAATATATTTTTTCATCATACTATCTGATCATAATACTATACTGGAAGAGTTCTGAATTTCTAAAGGCTCTTGTATTTTGGTCATAAAAGATGATCATGCCATTTTAATCAAAAGTTAAGCTACTTCACAGCAGAATAAAACATTTCTCCATACCTCTGTAATCTCACTGGCAGGAGTCCAGCATATTCAATAGGGCATAAACCCCCTACAATAGGCAAACACTTCATTTTCCAATGATAATTTAACACCTGCTTCTCAGCTTCTGCCCCATTTCTCAGGGCTCCCTGCCTATGGAATTTCTGTAGTTCCCTGCAGTGCTGATAACCAGAGATGGGGAGTTGTAAAAATGTCCTTTTTTTATGTCTGGTGTTCTTTAGTGAAAGTACTGGGAGACATTAATCATTTTTAAGGAGCTTTCTTTTTAATGCCGTCATGGGAACGTGTTTGATTTACTGTCCCTCTCACCATTCCTCCTGCAATAGTGAATACTATTTTCATGGACTGGAACAGCATTCTGAGATTTATCATGTGTGTCTTAGCAGTACCAAATGTTGACGTGGGAAAAACTGGGAAGGATGGAAGAAGAGCCTCTTTCAGGTAAAGATGTAGTAATTAAAGCAAAGGTTTACATAAAACAGTTGGAGAGTCCTGCATTTTTTAATGTTGCTTCTGACCTTCATCGTTCCACATCTTACATCTCCAGCACAGAAGGCAGCTTGAATAAGTGCAACAAGAACAACTCAATGAGCAAAAAACGGCTTAGGCAGCTATTGTTGATACATAAAAAATATACATGGGACACTTTTTGGACCTGAGATAACTTTATAAAATACCCCATTATTCAGCTGACCAGCATTAACAGTAAGAGACATGTTTTGCATATCCAATATCACATAGCAAATGTGGAGCATGGATAGGGGGTTGGAATTGGTAAACCAAACTTCTAACTGCCCATCCTAAATTCTACTCCATATTTCCTCTATTAAAATCCAAGTTCTTCTTTCTTATATCTGGATATGCACCCAAGTCAAAGATAGTTCCATAGAGAGAAAATGAAAGGCAAAAAATTATCCCATAATTTAGGAATAGCACAGTTGATTAGACATGCATTTGAACCTTAGCTGAAGCTGCTGAAAACCTAACTTAGAACTGAAAATTAACTCAACATTTTCATTAAAACAAGAAATTCTCATACATTCCATGGTAGCACATTATCTATGACAAAATCATTACAAATAATCTTGATTATCTGTACACATCATTCCTCTAAAGGAAAAGGGTGGCAAAAGTGATCTTGGGAGAAAAAGGTATGGTACAGGCCAACTGAGAAATCTGCATGAATGTCTTTGATAGACCTATAGTATCCAGCCTGCAGAATAATCAGAAGCAAGTGAAAATACAGAAACATGCAGGTGTAAGGATGCCACTACTGCAGGAGATCTGTGTGCATACAAAAACTAGCGAAGCAATGCCTGCATCAAGGCTAGCAAGGACACGTCTTAGACTGACAAGGGACAACAACACCGACAGAAAGGGCATCCCTGTAATCCTGATTAAAGCAGGAGTACATCTACTCAACTTCAGTTGACCCACTGAAGTTTTGATTATAATTCCTGTGCTCAGTCGTACTAAATAAAAAAAGTACAAAAGGAGATCAACAGTGATCTGGAAAACATCAACAGTCTTGGGATGAAAAAAAACCCTCTGTTATCCTAAACAGATGGCAATTTTGAATATATGCTGGGAAATGGGAGAAGGGTGCAGTTGTGCATCAGACTTTTATTTTGCAATCTATGAACTAAGTTTTGCCTTATTATACCACATAACTTTCTGAGAAAATCTGTAGCTGTCTTCTCTGGTGAATGAAAAGGTTTCTCCAGATCTCTCAAAACTGAGTCTTTAGTCAATACCACTGCAAAATCCCCTAGCATTTCAAGTCTTACTTCCAAACTTTGCTGTAGCTGGGCTTCTTTCCTGAGGGACAAAGGAGAAGTGGTGAAGAGTAAAACAGGAGAACACTGACACAAGCAGGGGACAGAATGCGCAGAGATAATCCCACAAGGTTTCATAACAACTGAAAAATTACTCACAATCTTCCCATGGATCAAAATTCGACTCTGCATACTCACCTGTGCCCTGAAGCAGTTTATTTACCTCTAAGATACAAAATTCAGCTTGAGTGCTACTAATGACCTTCACCTTAGCCTTTCTGTAAAAATAACTTCCCTTCCCAGCCCTCCAAAAATGAGCTGAAGCAGACTGGCAGTTTATCTGATAGGCACATGGATATACCTTTGAGAGGAACTAGGGTTAGGTTCCCATACAGATATAGAATAATTCTCATATTAATTGATTAATTATCTGGGAACTACACTGCAGTTGCTCCTCAATAATACCAGTAAAAATACAAAAAGTGAAAATATAGCAAGTAATTCAACAACATTTTGAGCCAAAATAGTGTCACGTTTTATGAAACATCTGACAAACAATTATTTATTGAACTTTTGGCATCAGCGTCACCCTTTTTTTCACTGATGTCAGTGAAAGGATGGGCAGGGACGAAGCTAAAGATGGAATTTGCAGAGAAAGAAACAAAGGTGCACTCTCTCAGAGAAGCCCTGGCTATGGACATGTAAAAATATTTCTAATCAAAATTACACTGAAGCACGAAAGTGCTGTCCTAGCCATAGCATTGTAGAAACACAGAATGGATTGCAAGAGTTCATCTTTAAAGTTCATCTAATTCCTAGCCCCCTGCCATGGGCAGGGACACTTTCCACTAAACCAGGTTGGTTGGAGCCCCATCCAACCTGGCCTTGAACGTTCTCAGGGATGGAGCATCCACAAGTAGAGAAGACGTGTCTTCTGAAGATTCAAACCAGTCATAAATAATAATCACACTAAAATGAAAATTAATGCACATTTTCCTCTGTTTTAAGGATTCTGAATATTTTGTATTATTTTTCACAATTGAATCTTGTTTCACAGTGACTTTTTAGACTGGATAAAAAGGAATATTCTGAGGAGTATTATTTCTGGATAAAGTTCACCAACAGGCAAGATGATTGAAAGATTCTGCAAGTCATTTCATCTAGAATGACCTTAAAAATAAAATCAACTTCCTATAAACTTTGCTGAAACTTTCTCAGTGGTCTCTTCCTCCATCTATTTATTAAAAGCATTAATGGTTTGTGTGATTGATTGTGTGTTTGAGTTATTGAAGTAGATCAGGACAGGTGAATTCCCTGATCCAATTTCTTTTTCAGCTTCATTCACATTACAGGATTGGTTTTTTTAAGCTATTTCTTGTCTAAGCACATGTCTAATCAACTGTGCTTTCTCACAGAGAACGGTGCTGCTGCACAAACAGTTATACAATAAATAGAGTGTGCAAATACTTGTAGAGCTATTTCTGTGCAATTCTATCAAGTGATTATGACAACCATTCACACACTTGGGATTTATATTTATCATCAATGTTAATGAAATAGGACTAGAAGCAAATCCCTAAAAAAAAGAACCTGTTAGTTGTCCTGATGAAAGCCAAAAGGCTGCACACAAGGCAGTGAGTTTGATTTGCCAATTAATTCCTGCAGGCAATTATTTCATTATGTTCTTAAAGGGTTTTTTTAAAAACTTTTATTTCTCCTCTGGATTTGGTCATTCATGGAATGTGCTTTGTGAGTTCTTTCATTGAGCTATTTTACGAATGGGTACTCCCACTATATTTGTTCCTGTACTCTAAATATTTGAATTATCAAAAAAGGAAAATCAATCAGAATTTTTTTTCCAATGAGGTTATGTGCAAGAAAGTTTATAACATAAAGTTCTTTATCAGCAATTCAGTCACTGGTTTCATAAATATGGTGTAATTAACCACTACAGAAAACTTTCAATAGCTAGATTAATGTACAAATAAAAATAGATGGATCCTTGAATCACAGGAAGGTTTAAGGAGGCAGTGAACTCAGACTTCACACACAGCTACATGAAAAGCTAGACCAACTTTTTCAGAGCCTCATCCAGCTGAATTTTACCAATTCCCAAGGATGGGGCATCCACAGCTTCCACCAGCACCTGTTTCTGGGCTGAACCACTCTTCCAGTGAAAACTTCTTTTGCTTAAGTCCAATCAGACGCCACAGATGCGTCTGATATTCGTGTCACACTGTCATAACCTGGCCAGCCAAACAAGATTTACCTGGGCAGTGGGGAGTTTTGTGGGCCACAGCAGTACCACTGATAGGACGACCATTGGGAGTGACACACCAGCAGTATCCAGTGTAACTGTGGCACTGAACCTGCCAGAAACAACAAGAACCACGTGCAGCTTGTCAGACATGTGCCTGTTATCCCACGGCATCCGTGATACACGGGCACAAAAGACTTATCCACCAAACTACATTGACAAAAACTAGAACAATAAACCACAACAAACCTAATCTCAGTCCTATATATGATTTTTTAGCATAAAGCAAATTTCCAAGCAAAGTGTGGTAGGTCCTCCAGAACCAAATGGAAGAGAAAATTATTTAAATATGTGGTTGTTTACACCCTGTCTTAGATGAGTGAGGTGCAGGTGTTATAAAAACCTCGCAAGGAAACTCCTCAGGGGACACACAAACTGTTCCTGAAACAAGCAATCCTGAGTTTTTTTCCACATAGAGAACATATTGTTCCACCCACTGAAGGAGCAGGACAGAGTGCTTCTGCCAGCATTATTCATAACCCAGGCTGTCAGAAAGGAAACTCTTGGAATTCCTCTCAGAAACCAATTGCATTATATTTTCTAAGGGCCAATATCACTTCCCTCAGCACGCTTAAAAAGAGAAAGATTGTCTTCTGCACCATTCTACAACTGAAATGTAGTACAGAGGTGGCAGAAGGTGATGGTGATTGGAATATGTACCTCAGGATAAGCTTCTAACTGTGTTCATTCTGAATTCCGTGATCTAAGTAAATTAGTCTCAGACCATATGCTTGTGAAGAATTTCAGCAGAGAATACAAAAGGATTCTGTCTGATTCATGCTTTAACACTTAATATATGGACTTCTGTTGCAAGATTTCTGGTTCAAATCAGGAAGAGATCACAAATTCCAAGCATTTTACAATCTGATGTGTATTCAGGGGGCTACAAGAAATGACTCAGCTGCCTCATCCTGCAAGAACAGGGAGTGTATTACATGAACAGTGGTAATGTTTGGCTCTTTCGCTGGCCAACTGCAAAAATGAGAACAAGGACTCCACACATAACACAGATTTTCCTTCCCTTTTTTTTTTTTTTTTTTGGATGTGTTGGACCAAATTGCATTTAATTTTGAAATTACATTTCATTACATTTGTCTCTTCTTCACCCTTTTCAAACACACGTACTCTGACTTTCCAGTCATGCAAGATACTTAATGAAAAATTTTCAACCTGACTATATGTGCCATCATCATTGCATTCTGGGATAAACACTTGTTGAAATTCTTTGCGAGCTTGTTCTTGGGTGTACTTCCTCTCAGCCACACATCTGGAAACATCTAGAAAAAGGGAAAAGATTGGATCATCAGTTGGATGATGAAATATGAAGAAAAGATAGGTGATCATATATATAATGAAAAAGGAAGACAGATCTGAAGATCATTTAAAGAGAATCAGAATTTTAATAAGTGAAAATGTACGATCAACTTGCTTTATTTTTAGGGAAGAAAGTCAATGCAGGACAATAATTTCTGGACAATTACCCATAAATGGGAAATGAAATGGAGAGATGCCTGGAGAGATAACCTTTGTGTTCCAAATGCCACCAAAGAACTGAAGCCCAAACAGGACTTATCTTCTCAATTTCACACAGCAATAGCTGCCATACTGCATCCCACAATATTCTTTCAGAGGTGGGGGCAGCACCAGTTTTCTGGTGCTTCAGGAAAGGCAAAGGAGGCAGCAGGAGCACAGCTGCCTTGTACTTACAACTTACTAAAGTTAGGCAGCAACTTCAGCTTGTGACTACAGATGTCCCCACCAGGCTGGCAGGAAAAAAATATACTGTACAGTGCAGGGACTTATTGGGAAGGTGATTCAATAATAATTTTGGACATGATTGATTCATATTATGCTAAAATTTAATTAGACAGTTCATTATTTAAGCATGGCACATCAAGTCTAGAATGTGGTCCATTTTTGTCCACTGTGAGGTTTCTTGCACCATCTCCTTCATTGCTTGGTACTGGTCTCCATCAAGACTAGTTAGCTTTAATTCAGTGGAGTTTCTATTGTCTAATAAATTATATTGTCTGCTACATATACTTTATTTCAGTTAGGCAGCCAAGGGCTGGAAAAAGTCACATAACATAAGTGTACCTTTTACATTACGATTTTTAACCTGTTGCTGATGCAAAATCAGAACTTCAGAATCTACTTGACCTAAGCAATTTCAGGAAAAATGAGAATACCAGGCAATCTTAAGGTAGTATTAATGATTTCAAGATGCGACTGTAACATCTGAATTAAAATGATTTCAAACATGCAAGCAGAGAAATTTGCTGCTTCTGATCCCTGTTTTGTTTAAAGACTGTTTGACAGAAACTAGCTAATCCCATTTTAAGGCTCAAAGTGACCTGTGAGACAGGGATATTGTGGTGATTCATTAATGCTTGTGCAGTTTTTCGAAAGCATGGGGACAAGCCTTTCTAACCCATGGAAGTTGCACACTGAACAGAATCTGAGCAGGGAGTCCACAGCCCTTGACAGGGTTTTGCATCCCCAGGTGAGTCAGCTAAATTGCCAGCCCCTCAAGCACCCTCTCTGTGCCAGTACGATCAGACGCACATTCACAGAACCAGCGTGGAAACTTGGTGGAACAGCAGAAGTTCCTTTTGTCAGGGTAAATCCTTCACTGGCCAGCTACATCGAGTTTTGGACAACTCACCTGGCAACATTACCATTAAAAAATCCCTTCAATTCCTAGCAATCTGTGTGGAAGTGTTGCATAATGAGAACATAGATTGGTCCTCAGCATCTGCATTCTGAAAACAAAATTGGGGCCCCTTAATTCTAACCTTCCCGTTTCCCTCCTGGTCTTGGACTCGTGCGCACTATTTCTGTGCATTACTTTTCTCGCAGGAGCACTGTAAGAGTTCATGTTGCTAATGTACCCCAAATACAAATAGTTTCACTTTGAAAAACTATGTTTCAGCCTTAGCAACATTAATTCTGTTATGCTGTTTCAGGAGGGATACTCACAGAGATGCAGTGATACCTGAAAGGGACAGAAAAGTTCAACCATCCAGAAATGTGAGAAAGAAAAATAATAAGGAACTGAAAAAATTTGTACTATGGCACTTTAACAGTTTGTTTCTCCAAGAGATAAGTATATCCAATGCACTGTGCAACTCAGGTAAAATCTGTTAATGTGTGCACTGCCGAAGTTTTTTGGGGAAAAAAAAAGAAGAAACATTTTAAGCAAGCTTTGATGTCGTAAGCATTCTTCTGAGCATGGTTTGGTTATACAGTACTTAATAACATGTGGTTTTAATGTAGCTAGTATTTTAACTGAAAATAAATCACTCCTTTGTTGGACCTCTGTCCTCGTTTTTCTAGAATGACATGTGGTTTAAATGTCTAAAAGGAAAAGTGATATAAATTCCATCACATAAGGTCTCTGGTATAGTACCAGCAGGGTTGTAAATTATCTCCAATAGATGAATTATCATGAAAATATGCCAAGAAGAAAGAGAAGTTCTCAAAAAACTGTCCACCACTTGTTCCTAAACAGCCCGATGCTCTAAAGGCCTCCTATTCATGGATGATCTAATATGCTTTAAAATCAACAGTCACCAAATTTATTGGAATATAAAATACACATTTGAAGTTTTATTTTGTATTATATAACCATGGAAACATTTTAAACCTGTTGGGCATTACTGTGCTTCAGTATACCCAAAATAAAACTGTGAGGAAATCTCTTATCAAGTTAAACATCTGAAACTGTGTATAGTCAAAATATTATTTCCAATTCTGTTTTTTTATTTTACCAAGGTATTACTGCATAAGAATAATTATGAAGCAGAGATGAGGTCCAAACCTAATAAAAGAAATGTAATCGGGTGATCAAGATAAAAAGAAGACATATAAAAATATTCATACTCAGAATATTAATGGCCATTAAATTATTAATTCAGGGGAGCTAAATTCCTTCCAAAGAAAAAAGAAATCACTGAAGACAAAAGAAATTACGATATTTTAAATAAATTTGTAAGGTTACACTATCTGAGCATCTGCCCCTCTGTCCTGGTTGCAACACCTTCAAAGTCTGTTGCGTAATTTCCAGCAATTTTTCCACATAAAAAGAATTCAAGACATTTAAAGGCTATACATTTATGCCAAACAGCTAAAAAAGAATGAAAAAATTAATTCCTGACATGAATGTGAAAAAGGCTGAAACATGGGCTCACATCAAAGTAGCAGACAAGAGATAGTTGTAGGAAAACCTTGCAGCTCCTAACATGCATAAATAAGTGATGGGTGACATCCTAATCCCTAGGGAAAAAAACCTTCCACATGGCCTTTGCTCAGGACCATTCAGCAAAGGCAAACCTGGGATTCACTGGACAAAATGTCCTTTGACTGCATCCAGACAAGTCTTGTCTACAGCCCCTCTGTGCACCTTGTAGCTGTGTGACTGATGAAGATGACTCACTTGAATCTCAAATTAGCAGGATGAGTCTAGGCTTATGTGGCTTGCCAGAATTATGCTTATATAAATAAATCAATAAATAAATACATCAAGGGGGATACCAGTAAAGTCTCTCACATACAGATTCAAATTTGCTGTTTATCTAGAACAGGAATCATTCAGATCAGGAGGGACCTTGAATATTTTGAACTGAAGACTGAGAATGAAAAGTGTTAGGACTTACCTGGTACCTTTGTGCTGATTAATCAGCCCACAGTTTTTTATTTTTTCAGCATTGTCCCTGACAAAAGCAGGTTAAACTCTTATGAGGTGATCCTTGTCCCTCTGGTGACAAACCTGAGAGCACAGGGGACTCCAAGGCCGCAAGGTTTTGGAAGGATGACAAGCACTGTGTAATGCTGCAAAGCTTTATTTTCTTGTTTAACTGTTTTTGTTTAAACATTTGGAACTTCCTAGTGGAAAAATAAGGGGCTTGAAACTGTTATTGGTTTCTTCCTAGAATTCCCACTATACTTTATTTCTCTTCCTAACTGAAGTATTAACAAGGAAGCCAGCAGGCTCAAGCTGGAATCTGGTATATAACCTGGTGAAAAGACCATTAGGTTACCTGTTAAAATCTGGCTGAAATCAGGCCTGATTTACCTCTAGTCATACAATGAGAAGAACTAATTTTGCAGATATGCCTGTCCAGCTGTAATTTGGAATTACGTCAATGACTAACTCAGTGAGACTATATCCCCTCAGCTCCAGGTAAATGGGCTTTTACAACCCACAACCTTGAAGGGAATTGGAAAGAAAAACATCTCCTGGCATAGAAATTGACCATGAAGACGCATGAATTTACCTTAAATCAGCTCACTGGGACTATGTGAGCTGTCAAACCCCCAAGACTTAGCACCAGAACTGCAAAAGCCACCAGAGGTTTAATAAGACAAACACATCTTGGGGTCTATAACCAAAGACAAAAATGGGAGCATGGGAGTGGAGAGAAATATACAGAACTGAGGCGAGTAGAGAGCCGTAGCTGTTTGGGCAGGTCTTTCTGAATTGCCCTGCTGACAATTTGGGCTTCCAGTGGTGACCAGTGACCAGAAAGCACAAGTTAAATATGAAGCCATCTTAATTCTGATCTAAGTTTCAGTGTGCAACAGGGAAAGCTTTCACCTATGAAGTTAAGTGGTGCCACTACATTGCTGCAGGATCTTCCTGAGATAGCACTGAAGTCAATAGGAAATTGTGGAAACAGAGTTAACCTCACAAACAGCACCAGCCTGACCTGGAGCTAATCTCATTTTATGCTTTATTTCCAACAGCACAGCTCCAAAAACACTGAGATTCTGGGAAAAAAACATCCAACAATTTCAACTCTGCTGGCTAATCTTGAATAATATATCAAACAGAGAGAAGTTTATTACTGCAAAGTAGAAGTTTATCATTATAACAATGACACAAACTCGTCAAGGGTGTAAACACCATCTCTAAGGTGACATTCAATACAATTGATTTACAGGAATTTTGGGGCTCTACAGGGAGTTTTAACCCAGATTCTCTCATGGAAAAGTAAACAGCTTGCCAAAAGTATAGATAAATGTCTTGCAAAGGTTTCAGTTTAGTTCATCTGGCATTTCTCAGTTTGCTATGTATCTCAGTAAGAATAAAAATACCTTTCTCAGTCCCAATACATGGAGCAAACTTTGCGTGCTTCCAGAGAGATTACTGTGTGTGACACAACCTTGTTATATATTTATGCACAAAATACATTCCATCCTTTACTCAGTTATTTTGTTATTGACAGAATATTCTGTTGAACGTACCAGAAACATTTACTACTTTGCAAGAACTATATATAAAGTGAGTAACTTATTTGAAGAAGTTTCCTTGAGAGCTTCCCACAGACAGTCAGCTGTTCTTACACTAAAGAGAAAGCTTTCCTAAAGTCACATAAATGTGAACAAGCAGACCTAGCATAGACACACATAATCCAAAGACCTTTCGCTGTTTCCCTTTGCACCTCGATTTTGCCAGAGTAACTGTATACACTTGTCCTTAAACTTAGAAACATGAAGTCCACCAAGCTTTTTAAAGTTAGCTGTTCACCTAAGCACTTGACTGAATTGTCCTAACAACAAACCAAAATTTATTTGTGCTTCTTTCCCACTGCCATACCCTTTTGGTAACTGGTAGTGATGTGATAAAAGTCAAATGGTCTTAATTTGTAGTTAATTTAGCACAAAATTTTATTCAGAGCACAAGACACCATTTGGTTTTTATGGAATAAGCCACACATGAAAATTTCCCATTATATTTGACCTAGGTCACTGAATATTCCAAAGAACTGATCATGTATAATAAGAAAAAAATAAAAAGCTGTAGCCTCTACTGATAGGAAACACGTAGCAAGCTATACATGCCGAAAAGTATCAGTTTTAAAGACGCAGAGCTATTAGCCTCTTGGGTTGGAAAGGATGTCAGCACAGACATTTAGCCTGACAGAGCCATAAAATAAAGACTTGCTGCTTCGTGACAAGAGCTGGCCAACTCTTCCACTATTTATTTTTATTGCTGCTTTCTGGATTCAAACAAAACAGCAGAGCAATCTTAGCCTAACTCTTCTCTATTGGCATCTAACAGACAGAGCCAGGCAGTGTGGGGTTTCTTTGTTATTTTCTTTTTTCTTTTTCTTTTTCCTTTTTTTCCCCCCACATTTTGCAACCACACAGCAATTTAGATAGCTAAGCTCTAAGATAAAATAAGGAATGCTCTTCTGGATTCCCTCTTGGCACACTATTTCAGTTTGCTAACCCTCGCATTTGGAGAGATACAGTCTGATTAGAACTGAATCAAATACTTCAAGAAAAACTAAAGCAACAGCTGATTTTTCAGATGCCAAAGGCTACACTAGGCTTTCTGAGCAAATCAGAGATTTGATAGTTTGGAGAAATCACTTTACTAATTCTTGCACTGAAAATATGAGAGGGTTTACAACTGTTTGTGATTCCTAGTCTTCAGAGCAGTATTACTGTTTTAGCACTTTGTACTTCACCTCTTTTAGGATGTTCATTTTTATATGAGGTCTGAAACTTAAACTGAAAATACTTGTGCAGAAATGAAAGCTTCACAAAAGAAAACTAAAAGATTACTTTCATATAATTGCTGTAGTGCATATTTGATCCTAAGAAGACCCATTTTTTTCACATAAGAATGTTCTTATATGCCTTATTTCTGTGCAGTCTGGCTTCAGCAAATTCTGCTTGGATAAATATTATCCATAAAAACTGAGTATTTTAAAACAAGATAAATTCCATCTCCAGAAAATTGTGGATACTATTCCAGTATTACTTGTCCTGTGTTCTAAGTACCACTAGACACATTTAAAGAGCAAAAGATATTCCACAATAAAATATTCCAAATGTACCTAAAACTTTATTCATATCCATTGAATACTTGCTAGAAAATACAATCAGAAGCCAACTCCACTTGTTTCAGAGATAACATAAATAGTAACTTCTATACATAGATACCTTTATTCACCAAGACATTGAATATTTTGCTTCTCAATACTTTTACTAAGGTGGCTTGATGTGTGACAGCTTGACACATAATATAAATGAAGACTAAACACCAAAATGACATGGGGGCTGACAAGTGTTTGAATCAGGGTTGCCAGCATCAGAGTTTGGAAACTTGTAGTGATCCCACAGATTAAACACAGTGTCTACAGCGAGAAAATATGTCTGAAAAAGGAGGAGACAGCGCCTAGATAAAAGTATTTTAAGACAAAAATCTGCCCTATAATCAGTTTTCCCCTTTGCAACATTTATTTTCAAAAAAACCCAAAGCTAGTATCACTTCTCAGTATATTCCTTTTTAATATATGTTTCAAAATAATGAAAAAACCTGTGTCACTTTTTTTTTTTTTTATGAGAAGAATGAAGAAAAGGGAGAGGAGAAAAAGGAGAGGTGAGGACATGTGAAGACTGTCCTGCTATCAGTATACAGACTCAATGACTCACTCTGTTCAGGCTTTTTTTTTTTAAGACTAGCACCTTGGTCCAGCCCCACTTTCACTCATTTCAGTCAGAAAAAGAGCCAGACCTACTCCCTATATTTTCTCCTCTCCAAATGAGCCACCTTGGGAGCGTATTCTGCCTCCCAAACCCATCCCCCAGGGCTGCCTAGCAGGCAGCAGGTGCGCTGGCCAAGCCAAGGTCGCTGCCCAGGAGGGACACCGAGCAGAGGGACGTGCTCAGGCACTGCGAGCACACGTCAGGCTCACAGCCGCCTGGCTCACAGGCAACCCCGAGCGGGATGGCAGCCTCCATGGGAACTCTGGAAAAGGTGTGCACTCAGAAACCATGCCCAGCGTTTACAACCCAGTTCGTCAGCTAACAAGCAACAGTAATGTTTCCCCAAATTATGCTTGGATTCATTAGTTATGGGACCTAGATTAATTTGTGAGCTCAGAGCAACTACTGCCCAGCAATTCCTTCATTCTCTTCACAAAGGGAAAATCCTATTAGCATGTTAATCCAAAGGCAGAATTTTCAATTTATTTAAGCATGCTCTTAAATCATTAACTCATTGCACTAATAGCTCAAATGAGTGAAACTTTACAGTATTTCTGAAAGCCCTAATTTAAAGGAACAAATGCTGAGCATTTTTTTCTTCAAGGAAAGCAAATTGTAAAATACCTGTTTTATGAGAAATTTCACTCATATTTTGATGTGCTTTGGTTCTTTATGTGACTTGTGAGAATGAAGACAGTACCTTTTGTTATATCTATGATAGCTCATAAAGGAACAGCATGTTTAAACAGCAAGGCTCTCTAAGATACCATAAATGAATTAAGACAAACATGATCTACCCAGGGTTTCCAAGGGAGAAAGGGGATCCACACAGCTAGAAGGGAACAATTATGGCTCTCTTTGGTGTACTCACAAAGCAGTAAGTCACTGCTGGGGCCACCTCTCCAAATACTGAATACATACTCAGTGTCAGCTAGATTAAATTCCAAGCCCCTTAGAAATTAAATATCACTGTCTAAAGCGCCTACATTGCTATTTTCAGTAAGGACCACTCAGAGATTTGTTCAAGTCCAATTTAGCAGCTGCATGTAAACTGAGGATGCTGCATCATGATGATTGTGAAGCAAGGAAAAGTGATACGAGCTGGCAATTGAGATTTTATAGTGATCAACAATTTGTATCACAATTAGAGAAGTCTTATTTTAGTGAAGAACTGGTAGAGAAGCCGCAAAATCCAAGTACCTTAGTCAGAATATTTTAAGAACACTGTGTTAGGGTAGAGGTATGCTGGCAAGACAGTGCATATGAATTTGTTTTTTCATTGATCACGATGTTAGAATACCAAATATTATTACTGAGCCACTTGCTTAATACATTCAGAGTATTAGTGTCCAGAGCCCCAATTATTGGCCTGGTACATTCACTTGAAAATAAACTGAGAGATGAAATGGGTATTCTTCATGCTATTTAAGAAATAAGAAGAGAAATAGAAGAAGAAAGGAAAAAAAAACCCAAAACTGAACAGCCTTACACCTGTAAAAGGCAGCTCTGTGCATGCTGCCTGCTGGGAACAGTCCTTGATCCATCTCTTCCCTGAGCCACATGGATACAGTGCTCAGGAAAGCACAGCTGGCCAGTGCCCAAAGGACAACAGGGAGCACTTCCCACCTCACCTGTGTGCTGCTCATACTGTGTCCTTGCACTGCTTAATTCATTTGTGCAGACATAGAGTCTGCATCTTTCTGAGCAATTTAAAATCAATTATATTGCTTTCCACTTCTTGTATGTTCTGTTCCTTTGGCTATGCTGGGCCAGATTACTGTGAAGCACTTGAGTGTGCATGTGGTTGATTCCCATCACAGGTGATATTTTAACAGTCCTTCTAACACAAGTAGCATTTCTCAGCTGTCAACATACATTTATTTATTAGATCCGTAATCTCATTGCACAGTAAATGTCTGCGTGAAGCAAGTGGCAAATCTCCAGAATTTCAGAGGTCAGATTTTTTTTGGAAAATTATCCAAAAATGTGGATGTTCATCTACAGTACACACAGATTATTTGAGATCTTAGAAACTCCAAAAGCAGGCTGGAAATTTTGTAAGAATTTAATTTCTTACAGCATTTCCAAGAGTACCGATGGATTCCATCAATGGCTGAAAGTGGACTTAAAAAGGAAAAATGTTGTAAAACTAATGTCTTCAGGAAAAAAAAAAAAGCTATCAGAGCAGTCTGTTTTGATGTTTATTTTGTCAGAGGTGGGTTGTCTTTCAGAAATGAGGGGAAGGCTCAGGGTACATTCACATTCAGGTTTGTTTAAACTGTTTTGACCCTTGCTGCAGTCATCAGGAACTAGAACAAAAGTACAGGGGAAAAAATTGTTTAAATGCAGACATTTTAGAGTGATCTTTTAAGATCTAGGATCTAAAACCAGTTACTTTTGCAATGTTAAAGAATTGCCTGGGCTGAGCACTCTTGCCATGAATGAAACTTGAATTAGAAAGGAAAACTAGCACACACAGAGCAAACTATTCCTTTGTAATTTTAGTATTTAAGTGTGTGATACCAAATAGATGAGAAAAAGGTTGAGAACAGGTGAGAAAGAGAAAAAAGAGTCAATCTAAATTTGGCTTTCTTAAGAAAAAAAACTGAGAGAGCAGACATCAGCCTGGTGGTTGTTCAAAATTCTTTATGGGTGTAAAAAGAAATCACAGTTCTGGATATATAAACAAGAAATGATGGACTCAAAATTATTCCAAAAGGCTGTCAACATAAACTGTCAAGGTCTTTGGATTTCTACTGAACAGACAGAACCAAACAAAAAGCTAGTCACCATTAAATTCATTAAAAGGGTACCTGGAAATATTTAGTTTTCAGAGAAGGTATTTGTGAGGTCAATAAGGATTTTTTTTTCAGACGACAGGAGGAGACAGACTGAAGACTGCCTTTTTTGATCAATGGCAGATGATTATCAGACATGGATTTGAAGTGGTGAAGTCTATACTAGAAATCACCACTTTTCTCCCTTCAGAACATGAAAACATGCATGTTTCTTTCCCTTTTACCTGCGTTAACAAGCTCAAAACTTGTTTCAAAACCAACGCTTTAATGTCTGTTTCTTCAGGGGTATAGACAAACACTTCCAAAAGGATGTGTTTTCATTCCTACACAGAATGAAAGTAAATTCTGAAACCTTGAAAGGTGTTCTCTAATTAAATCATCACTTTTTGGTTAGCCCTACTAAAACAACTCTCTGCTTTTTGATTACGCATCACCTGCAACAACAAATATCACCACTCAAAAGCAACTGCCTCAAAAGGTCTTAATCAGAGGATTTCCTTAGCTCTTTCAGAATGTTTGATATGACTATCAGAAGTAGCCCTAGCAATGCTAAAACTGAAACTGTAGCTAGGCCAACAAATCATCTTTTTCTTCTCTAAAACTTGTTTTTACAGTTGAAATATTTCTGACGATTGCAGCCATAATAGTAATAAAGGCATTGGTCACTTCAAAATTTAAGACTGTTTTACTGAATGAGAAATACTATGAAAATGTAAAATTAAAAGAGCACTGGTCTCTTGCTAATATTGACCAAGTAAATTACCGGGAAATATCTGCCTATTGCCAATCAAAGGAAAAAACATTTAATTGATGAGAACATGATGTGTACCTGCGACCAGAAGTACTTAAGGTGCCTAAGGTGTCTAATTCCAATTCTACAATTGTACTGACACTCTATCCATTAATAAATAAACAGCAAATGAGCGCTTCTCTAAATTGCAGCTATTGACTGCAGAAAAATTTGACAGCATCACTGAGGACAACTTCAGTAGAGCAATTCTCAATGAAGAAAGTTTCTTGGAGATTATATTTTCAAGATGGTATAAAAAACAATTAAGGAAAACACTCAAAACTAATTTTCATAAAGGTGTACAATGCTTTAATGTATAAAATGAACAAATACCAAGTGCATAATAATTGTCTCTGTCATTCATGAGTGTAACAAAAGCTTTGGCTCAGGTAGCTTCATTATGTTATCCTTGCTCACCGTAGTAAATAGATCCATCACGTAATACAATGGTTTACGATGAAAGGGCTGAAGAATGAGGATACTGTTTCATCCAGGCAGAAGATGAGACAGAATGTCTCTTTGAAGCAGTCTTGATGCTTCAGAGGTTTGCAGAAGCTAATGGAGAGAGATGATGTGGAAAATTGCCTCCTAGAGGTTGAATTGGTGTGGTCCCTTGTAGTAGTAGGCATAAAAG
>VZRL01004178.1:0-20662 GCA_013397895.1 Origma solitaria
GATTGAGGGGCTGCTTCGGGGTTAGGTTGGAGTAGGGGGCTCTGGGTCTTGTGTGAGGTACGAGGATGAAAGGCTGGTTTAAGGGTGAGGGGCTGGTTTGGCTTAGGGTGTGAAGGGCTGGTTTGGAGTGAGGAGGTGGTTCGGAGTGTGGGGGTCGGGCGGGTTTGGGCTGCGGAGGGGAGCGAGGCAGCCACATCAGGGGTGGGGCTGAGGGACAGGGCGAGGGGGAAAGGAGGGAACGCGGCAGAGGCTCGGTGGCCCTGGTCAGGTTGCCCCAAAGAGCACTCGCGGGAGATAGGGAGATGGGTACGAGAAGCAGGTTTGGGCATTCAGGCAGGATGGGAGGTTGAGGGGGTCCAGGACGAGTGTGGGGGCAGTAGAGTTGTGGTGCGACGGGAAGGGCCGGGTGACAGTAAAGGTGAGGGGCGGGACCAGGTGAGATTAAAGGTGAGCGGCAGGTCAAGGGGATGGTGAGGGACACTCAGGTGATGATAAGGATGAAGGGCAGGTCCAGCTGACGGTACGGATGCAGGTGTTAGGGCAGGATAGGAGCGTGTTGAGGGGACAGACAGTAGGGGTTGGGGTGTCCCTGGTTGAGTCTGAGGACAGTGAGGATGTGAGCATGGGGCTGATTGAGGGGGATGTGGGTGTAAAGGGATGGGCAGGAGCCAGGCGGGGAAACAAAAGGGATTTGGGTGCAGAGGGACAGGTGGATGTGCAGGCTTCAGCAGTGACAGGGTGACAGGAAATTGGGTGTGATGGGGTGACAGTATGGGAGGTCAGGTCTGGAGGTCCGCAGAGGAGGTGAGTGGTTGGAGCTGCATGGTGGAGGTCTGGGAGCAATGAGTTATGGGCGTTGAGTACCCCAGTTGGTGAGTACACGATGTTTGCACTGCAGAGAGGCACCGCTGAGGGGGCTGAATTTTTGGTGTTGGTTGGCTGGTGTTGTAGAGGGGTCACTGGGGATCAGTTGTGACTCTAAGGGGCTGTGTAGGAGCAGGGATGTGGTTCTAGGGCACTGGGTCAGTGGAGGTCTGGGTGTGATGCATTGCTGAGCCAGGAGAATGTTGAATTTAAGTTTTAGTAGGTCTTGACAGAAAGTAAGGCTGGAGGGGAGTGGGTAGGGGAATATATTTTTGGCAGCTGGGTTAGGTTTGGGGACTGTGTAAATGGAAGTCTAAGGATGGTGGGTGAATGGGGGCTGGTTTTGTGCGTGGATGTCGCTGGAGTTGGAAGTAGGTGGGAGCAGTGAGAAGCAGGTAGACAGAGGAGGACGGCGTGGGTGTGGGACCAGTTCCTGGGTGGGGGAGAAGGACTAATGTAGAGATGGGACTAGATCACACTGAAAACAGGTTGGAGGGGAAGGGCGTGCAAATAGGTGTTAGGCCTGGGTGGAGATTCTAGAGGTGGGTGGGGGGGTTAAGGAAGCTCCTTTTGGCAGATCAGCAGGTGCTGGTTTTGGTTAAAGGTGTTTTCAGAAGAGGTACGTGCAGGGGAGAGAAGCAGTATCCTTGTGGGAGTAGCTGGCATTTGGAAGGCTCAGCTTTTGGTGCTGTAATGCTGCTGGCTCTTGGGGAGGGACCGCGGGAACAGCAGCCTGGTGGAAAGAAGCTCCTGGGTTTTTGGGGAGACAAGACTGGGCAGCAAGAGGAGATTGAATGGGACAGAGGGTGTTGGGAGAGTCCTGCAGCTTCAGAGTAATTTTTTTTTTGAGAAAAAGAGCTAAACGGAGGCTCTGGTCCAGGCCATGTGGAAATGTGCATGTGTGGGAGAGAGGGGCATCTGTACAGGACAGTGGTTTTTGGGCTATATGATGATGGAAAGTGCATTTCTGCAGTGCTGGGGCCAGTTCTTCTAGTGTTGGGTCACTAAGTTGGGTTGTGTGTCTAAAGTCTGTCCCACAGGATGAGAAAATGGAAATCTTCGTGGGAATAGGCTGGGAATGCTCCCTGGCTTCTCTCCTATGACAAGGGTTTCTGTAAGATGGTTACCTGCCTTGGATTCATCATCTGTGGCAGTGAGAGAGTCAGTGTGTGTGTCTGCATGCATTAGGTGAATTCCCTGGGCAGGGCTGATTCCTGGAAAAGAAGGAAATGAGAAAAGCATGATTATCCTAGGCAGTGACTGCTTTTTTGGGGAGCTACTTAAAGTGCAAAGCACCCTTCAATGATGTTCCCTATTGAATTGGGAGAAGGGGAACTGTCTGTGTAACCTGAACTCATGGAAGAAAAATACTTTAATTTTTTTATTAATACTTATTGAGAATCTGTAGATGAGTGTGTGTTGCAGCCAGTTTTAAAGAGGTTTTGTGTAGATATGATTCCAGGCTAGGCAAGCCCTGGAAGTCCAAACCTGCCTTTTTAATGTCTTTTGACACTGTCATGATAAGAAATTTCTTTTAGCTGGGAGAGAGCTTTATGAAATAGCCTCCTACCTGTTACTTTCTTGGAGAAATTTAGGATGTTTGTCATTTTAAGGGGACTGGGTTTGAGAGGCTTCTTTTCTGAATAGTGATGCTGAGTAAAGAAAAGAATTGGTATATATTCATTGCTAATAGAACGTCATTTTTTTATCATCTTGCCTGTTTTCATAAAACTTCTTGTTTCTTTCTCACATGTAATTTCAGTCTAAAATTTTGCCTGAAAATATAATACATGTTTTTCTCCATAGATGGTTTATTTGGCTGTTTATTAGTTTATTAAGGAGTTGAAGTTTCTAGTAATGTTTTTAAACTTGGAGCTCTGAGAAGTGCAAACAAGCAATGTTCAGAGTTTTGTAGTCATGTGCCTTCTTTCACATGCCTTGAGTTTACTCTGTCTCCTGTCAGAAATGGCCGTGCAGGAGGTTTTTTTGGTTCATGGTTGTCAAAAGTTTGGCTTTAAAGGACTTGATGTGTTATTAGATGCTGTAGCTGCAACTGGGAAGTAGAAGGGCAGGTGAAAATTATTTTCTAAGTGTGGCATATTCCATGTGCTTATCTGCTGGACTGAGAGATGTAATTAAATTTGGCATGTTAATCATCCTGTCTTATCTAGATGTATATGATGACTTTATTTGTGGCCTTGACTATTTTCTCTATTTAAAGATACACCTTGTGCTTCGCTACTAATCTCTCACATCTTTTTGCATTCACAGTGAAGGATGAACATTGTAGCATCGAGTTGCAGTTAATATTCCATTTTGCTTTTTCCTTGTGAAATCTGTTTTGACTGCAGTTAGATGTATAAGTGACACACCACAGATCAGTAGTGCTCTTTAGAGGTAGAAGGCTGATTTAGGAAGGACTTCAGGTGACTTTTGTTTAAGATGTGGAACCAGCCACTTCACTGTTCAAGGATAAACATCTTGGTGTTAACAGAAGCTGAAATAGAAAATACAGAATGTGCCTGATGTTTTGCTTGTGTTTTCTATTTCAGCACAAACCTCCAGCAGGCTCTGGGCCGCCTAGAGGCTGCTGTGGGCTTTGAGCTGCCACGATCTGGGCAGGAGAGGAGCTACTGCTGGAAGGGATGAGAAATTCCCCAGTTATAGAGCTGCAGCAGCATCCCGAGATAACATTTGGAGCAGTGGGAGCTTGGGGGCTCCAATTTTGAGAGTGAGATTGGCAGCGTTGAGTATTGTACAACCAAAAAGATGCTGCAGGCTTGGAAAACAGACTCTTCAAAGCACTATCTGCAGCTCGGTGACACAACCTCTTGTCCTGCCTAAACTGAGTTGTGTCAGGCAGCTGCCTGATTAGCAGAAGGAATTGTGGTTGGAAAAGCTCACTAAGATCATCGAGTCCAACCGCTCCCCCAGCACTGCCAAGACCACCGCTAACCATATCCACATCTCTTTTAAACACTTCTAGGGATGGGAACTCAGCCACTTTCCTGGGCAGCCTGTTCCAGTGCCTGACCAACCTTTTCATGAAGGAATTTTCCCCAATATCCAGTCTAGCCATGCTGCCACCAGTGCAACTTAAGGCCATTTCCTCTTGTCCTGTCCCTGTTCCCTGGGAGTAGAGCCTGACTCCCCCTGGCTGCACCCTCCTGTCAGGAAGTTTTAGAGAGTGAGAAGATCCCCCCCCGCCCCCCCGAGCCTCTGTTTTTCCAAGCTGAGCCCACCCAGCTACCTCAGCTGCTCCTCACCAGACAAGGGAGGTAAAGCGTGGGGTAAGAAATGACTTCTGGTTCACATAGATTTGTTGTCCTGAGATTGTAAAGGGTTGGATTAACAAATTCAGTATATTGATTGACTTCTTGAACAGTCAGTGTTATATGGATTGTGTGGGTAGGCTCACTGATGGGCAATTTGATATATGACTGTAGCTGAAAATAATATTTTGACGATATTCTGAAATACAAAATGATCCCAGGAATCTGGATTTTGTGTATAAAGGCACTGGTGTTCCTCTCATGATGTTACTTTTTTGTGGTGGGAGATGGCAGATGTTAAGAAGGACTTAATTATGCAACCTGACAGTTGGAGAGTAAAAAAAAGGTTTGTGTGTATCCTTTAAACTCCCTTTTTATTAATATAATGGAAGCAGTTATGGGTTGCTGATTGAATGTTATGAGGGAGTTGGTGGTAATACAGTGTCCTTGGCCAAAGAACATTACAGTGAAGAGGAATGTTGTCTCTAGATTTGTGTAAATCACAACCTGAGAGAGTTGTGAGCTGGAAAAGAGCTAGCACAGTTCTCTTTGTTAAATAAACAGGAAATTTTGGTCAAAAGCTTATATACAAACTATTGTCTTTAAAAAGCTACCTGAGGCAGTTCAAAGATTTTAGGAAGGTCAGGAAACTGCTTAATAGATCCAAGGAGGATGACAATTTGAATCAAATCAGTTTAAGTGCTCAAATTAGATCTGGGGGCAGCATTTGTGCCTGATCCCTTTTCATTAGGATATTATTGTGCTTTAAAATGATTTTCTCTTCCATGCTGCTTAATGAAAGGGTAGTGCACTGGTGAAAAAGAATAAGCTGTTCAAGTAGGAAATACTTAAACATCATCAATTATAATGAATACGTTGAGAAGAAAGAACAATTACATGCTTTTATTTAGTTCTTGGAGGTACGTGTGGATATCTTTATGCGTGCATATATATATATATTAATATCTATCCATAAATGTATATAATATATAAATGTTATATATTTTGTGGCTTGGAGCAACCTGGTCTAATGGAACGTGACCCTGCCCATGGTAGGGGGATGGAACGAGATGGTCTTTAAGGTCCTTTCCCGCCCAAACCATTCCATGATTCTATTTAAATAACCTACTAATTGAGAAACTCATGGCTAATATTTAATCTGAATTCTGTGTTATTATTTCTCCCATTGTTTTATTGGATGATCTGGTATTTTACTAGGATTGTTTTAAGAACAAAACTTTACCTGTGAAATAATTTGGTATTTTTGAAATATCTGACTTGTTCTGCAGTTTTTGCCTTGCACTAAACGACCAGCAGAAATATTTGACTTACAGTTTTGTTAAGGTTTGCAATAAGCTCACTGCTTGTTTTCAGTCTGCTTTTTAGTAAGGAGTCAGTAGTAGAAAATTCAGAGCAGACAGACAAAGCAGTTTGTGCTGGGTCCTCCCCATCATGTCTGCTTCACACACATCCAGTGCCTTCCCTATTGGAGCTTTAGTTGTTGGAACTATTGAACACTTCATGGTTTTAACCTGTGAGAGAGAGGAGTAAGTCCTGTCCTGTTCTGTCATCCTGCTGAGCACATCTCATCATTAAGAGCTCCCGGAACAGAGCAGATAAAGGATAACATTCCTCTGCCTGCCAAATCCAGGGACATATCACTGCCTTCGACTTACAAATACCTCCTTATCTGCAGCGGTCACCATTTCTCTGAGTATCAGGGAATACCTGCCTGAGTCCCTTAGCAACTGACTGACACTGCTCTAGATTTTTCCAGTATTTCACAGTCTCAGTTGTTCCTTTTGTTATGAATGCAGAATAATCACAGAATGGTTTGGGTTGGAAGGAACCTTAAAGCTCTTCTCACTGTAAGCCCCTGCCATGGACAGGGACACCTTCCCCTAGACCAGGTGCTCCAAGCCCTGTCCAACCTGATCTTGAACACTTCCAGGAATGGGGCAACCACAGCCTCTCTTGGCAACTAATAAAATAAGCTCAGGTTCAACCAGTTGTTTGTTACCATCTTCATGAATTTACATTTAACATAAATAACTTGTATTGAAATACCAACAAATGACTGAGATTAGCACTGTTTTCACTGGAAAGACTTGCTTTATTTAATTAAAAAAAAAGTAAATCTGGGACCAGCAATCCTTTTATCCTGTGTCCTGATAAATAATATTTGGAATGTGTGTGATGGATTTGACTTTCTCGGCTTGTTCCTCTGAATCTTTTGTGAGCAATCAAATTTCAAATCCCGAGCTTCCTGTGCCTAACATGTCTGTGAAATCCATGCTGAAAATCCTATATTTAGATAATGCTGCTGCTGACCAAGCTGTTGTCTTACTGTATTAATTTAGGATACCCTTGGGTGCTCTTTTCTTGAGCAGTTTCCTTGAAGAATTTTTTTTCCAATTTGAAGTTCTAAGCGGAGCACTTGGAATTACCTGCTTGATCTGGTAGAGCTTTGCTTTTTTTCCTGCACTCAAAGTATTCCCAGCAAGTAGGAGCTTTTAAATCACATCTTTTAAAGCATAGAGTAAACCAGGCAGAAGATGGGGTTGAGAGTGATGTGGTTTTGTAAGTGAAGTAGTTTGGGGAGCGGGGGGTGGGTAGGGAGCTAGTCCAAAATGGAATTCACCGTAAGAAGGACCACAGGAGTTTTGTGCCAGTACTTTGTTCTTCCACAGCCACGTGTTCACATCTGCCCACCATTGAAACTACTGTGGCGTCTTGGAAGCAGGGCTGGAATGTTTGGTAATCAATTTTACAGCAGTGAACAGAGATGATAATTTGCTTTTGTGCACGGTTTTGAATGAAATACTCATTTAGTCACCGAAGCACTGGAGCAGTAATGATATTTGCTTTTTGTTTCCTGCTTTTGTTCCCTTGCTTTGTTTATGGCTGATCGTCACAGAATTCCTTTAGATATACTTGAGACCGTCAGTTTTCCTCTCTTTGCTTGAAATAAATATTTATTTGATGGAGCGGCAGGTTGCTTGCCGGGGTCTTGGTGGATGTGTGCTGCATACAGATGATTCTGGGCACAGTTTGGGCTTGTGGAATGTGAAGTGCTAGGGATACTCAGAATCTAAGGGCTCTGTCCTTACTGCGGAGTTGTGACATCATTAGGGTTGTTAAGAGCCCTTAATTGCACACAGAACAAGCTTCATGTTGCAATCTGATAATCTAAATTTGGGACATTGGCATAGTGGGGTATTTGGAGAATAATTTAAAGAAAATGAACTCTGTGTTTTTGGCTGATAATAAGCATCTTAGTGCCTCTTGCATGATGAAGAAGAATTTAAATGTTTTGCTGATGAGCTGAGCAATATTCCTGCTGAAGAGGGGCATCTGATCTCCTGAGCAGATTGTGAGAAGTAGTTCTTTGGCACCCCAGGATCTGGATAACATTCCTGGTCCTGGTTGTGGCTTCATTTGGTAAAACAAGTTTCCTGCAGTATCACCAGATTCAGAGTTTTCAGTTCCCTAAAAATGCAGAAGTGGAATTAAGCTGGTTTAGGGGACACCATGCTGACAGAGGTGGTCTGGGTATTCCAGCCAAGGGTTTTCCAGTGTATAAACTACCTTTTATTCCCTGCCACGCCTGCTGGGCCCATAGCTGCAGAAGTAAAAGCATTGCTGTACACGAACTCATCTGGGGTGTGCTCAGTGCATGTTGCTTTTAAATTTAAATAGGGGGTTGTTGCTTTGTGTAAGTACAGGGTGTTACGCATCCTCTTTGGGGTGAAGATTATCCATAATGACCTTTGCCATTAGACAGTGCTGCTCAGCTTCCTATAGAGACTTGCACAGGATGTACAAATACAGCTGTGAAAATCCCAGATTTTCTATTATTTGCCTTTGCCCTCTGTTTCCTGATTTTCAGAAACCTTCTTTTTTTTCTTTGCTAGTTTCTGTAAGCTGAAAGGAAACAAAATAAGGAAAGCTGTGCTAGGAAAACACTCTTTGGAACACTTTCTTATTAGTGTTTGTATTGCTTGAAAATTTAATATCCGTCTCCAAGGTGGTGCTTGTCTGCTCAAAGAATAAGCTTGACACAGATGAATTAGCATTTTTTGTAAACTCCTTTTATAAGCTCAAATGCAGAAGGTGAGAGCTGTTTTTCCATTCAGAAAATTTAGGTTGGGTTTAATATTATTTCATGGTAAAGGGAAGGAATAACCATGTCTTCAATTACTTTGGGATTAAAAGCTGTTTAGTTTTCATCCCTGATGTTTTTCAGTCATTGCAATGAAAAAAATTACTCCTGCAGTGGATTAGCTGTGTTTTGAGTGGGTTTAGTGTGTTTATTCCTCCCAGCTTCTTTGTGCTTGTGTCATTATCACTTTCCTTCCACAGTTTGGTCATGTTCCACATGTTGGTGTCATGGCACTGCTCTCAGATATTTTGAATGTAATTGTCCTATCTAGGGAAAAGCTATGATTCAGGTTCATCCTGAGCACAACTTTTAGATTTCATTGCTTGTTGTGATCAAGACCATATTTGAGTTCCTCTAAAGTAAACTTTTCAAGGCGGTTTTGTGAAGGTTTTTTTCAGCAATGTGCAGAGTTGTGCACCTACCTGTTTAATGATTAATTTACACAGTCAAGCCCCCATTAATCCAGAGTGGAGAGTGTCACTTGAATTTTATAGTGATTTCAGAGCTTAGATCTCTAGTGTCTGCCTGTTACATACTTTAATCTTGTGTGAAATCAGCAAAGGTGATGCCACAAAGATTTACAGCTTTTGCAAGACCTGAGTTGCAGAGTAGTGTTGAACTGAAGTGCTGACTGGACAGGCCAGTGCTACAAGAAAAAAAAAAACAAACAGGGAAAACTTCATCAGTCTTTTCTATTAAAGATTTTTGTGCGGCTAGAAAAAAGTATACTACTGTATCCAAATCGTGAGCGTACATCAAAGTTGCTGGCTTGCTGCAAGCGAAGTGTTGAATTCCTAATAATATAGTGGGAAATAATTCGTTTTGAGGTCACTGGTGATTTTAATTTTAATTATTTTTCAAGGGGAGATGAGGAACAAGCAGAATTGTAGGGTGAGTTGCTTTTAGTTTTGTTGAAAAAGTTGAAATTTATTGTTGTACAAGATACACTCTATTTCCATCTGCATTTATTTATAGTTGCTGCCTGTTTGTAAGTGCACTTTTGTTAAGGGATTGATTTATTACATTGAAACACATAACAGGCAGCTCTGTAAATTTGGGTCAGTCGGTGTCTTTCTCACAAACTCATGTTGCAGTGACTCTTTAAAGTCACTGGTTTTCATTTTGGGAGTAGTAATGGGTGTTTAAATATGCCCTTGTTCAACTTCTGGAGCATGAATCATTTTGAGGAGGTGTTGATGAGGTTCAGAGTCAAAACCAGGACTTGACTTCCCGCCTATGCACAATTTTTCTGAAACATCCATACTAATATTGCTGGCATTTTAAATTTTCTTGTGGATACTGCTGATAGTCTGTTAACTTGTTTTATCTGAATTAAATGGTGAGCCCAAAGAAAACTCAGAGCTACTGAAAGCATGTTAAATCAGTAATTCCTGGATCATTTCCAGCTTTTCTCACTCAGTACCTGAGCTGATGAGAATTTCTGGGACAGCAGGCACAGTACCAGCAGAATTCCCTTATGTGAATGGTACAATAACAATTTCTGTGCAAGTTTGATATTTGAATGTGAGAGGAACAGGATTTCGATTTCTGGGAGAAACAGTAATGTGTGATCCAGTTGGAAAAGCTGAAATTACTTTATAGCCTGTAACTTTACTGTTCCCTTGAGAACAGATGACCACAGACATCAGGAATCAAATGGAAGTGGAGTTCATCATCTAATCCCCTTAGGTCAGTTTCCCTATCAATTAATTAAGACAAATTATTTTTATGTTTTAGAGTTGTTCTGATGATGACTCTATTTACATTGGAATTTGGAGGTTTGGAAGCATATTTTAATGGTTTTGCATGGAAAGTGGTATTCAGTTGTCTATTCTGAGAATAACACTGCCCTGCAGAAGAACTGTGGTTATTGTTACTATAAATATGCCTAAATCATCTTCACTGAGGCTGATGAAAAAGGATATTGTGTGTTAAAAGTGATGGCGTTTAAATGTGATCTTAATTTCTCTATTCAGCACTTATGGGATTCTGTCATGTGGTTTTTTGAAAAACAAAATATCACAATGTGAAAATTGTGTTATCAGATCAAAGCTGGTTGAGGCATCAGAGTGGCTTCTGTGCGTGAGCTTTGCTTGCTTTCAGTGCGAGATGTGTGTGCATTAGATAGGACATGGTGCTGGAGGAGATACCCTTTGCTATATTCCCACCATATAAATCCCACTGATTTTCCGGCATTCCAAGGCAGGTAAGACTGAAACATGACTGCAGACATGAGGGTATGTTGGCTGACCCCATGGAATTGTAGACCTGGCCTCCTCAAACAGTGGCCTGTGGTAAGACAGGTTTTCCATGAGGCTCAGCAGTGCGGGTGAGATCAGGCACTATAGCTGGGCTGGAGATTCTCCCAGAGAACATGGAGGGAAATCTTTCCTGTTTTCTTGTAGATTGATGGAACTTTCATGCATCTAGTTCATGGAATCACAGACTGGTTTGGGTTGGAAGGGACCTTAAAGCCTGTCCTGTTCCATGCTTTGCCAAGAGTGGGGGCACCTTACACTAGACCAGGTTGCTCTAAGCCCCATCCGACCTGGCCTTGAACACTTCCAAGGATGGGGCAGCCGCAGCTGCTCTGGGCAACCTGTACCAGGGCCTCCCTGCCCTCACAGGGAAGAATTTCTTCCCAATATCCCATCTAACCCTGCCCTCTGGCAGTGGCATGCCATTTCCCCCTTGTCCTGTCACTCCATGTCTTTGTCCTAAGTTTCTTTCCAGCTCTCTTGGAGCCATTTTAGGTATTGGAAGGTGCTGGAAGTTCTTCCTGGAGCTTTCTCCAGGCTGAACAACCCCAACTCTCTTAGCCTGTTTCCATAGGGTTCCTTGCTTTTACCTGTGGATTTGAAGAAGAAATTCTGTAGGAGGCAACCACGTGTGTGTCCATTGATTTTTGTTTGCACTTGAAATTTTCATACATTTCCTATTGATTTAAACTTACAAATTTGCAGAAGTCTGAGCCCTTCATGGCTGGGCTTTGTGGGGCTCTCTAGGCATTAAGGCTGTCTTGCTTTTCGGTAACAAGCTCAATAAATAATGAGTCAACTTCTGTCATTCACTGAAGGAAATTTTTCTGTTCAGGTTTAGGGAGATTAACAGGGCTCTGTAGACACAATTGAAATTTATGTTTCCTTAGTGTCATGTAACATAACGATTTTGTGACTGATGTGATCAGAAGGAACAAATTCACACTGAAAATATGAAAGTAGGTGGATGAAGGCCACTACCCATTGATGCTGGAGGATGGATGATCTCTGTGGTAACTTGTATCTGAAGAAGAAAAAATATCCATTTTGAGGTCTGAAAGCATTGTGGAAAGTTTTTTAAGTTCTCCTTACTTAAACATGTGACAAGGGCTGTTAAAAGGTGCCATGCCTGATGGTCGGACTGCATGTTCGAAACCCTTTGACAGGCTGGGCTGTTGTTGGGCTAAAGATTAACGGCATGTTAGGGTTGTGACTTGGCGCAAGAGGCTTTCCCTTTAATCTCCAATTAAATTAAAAAAAAAGCCGTATGGCTATAATTTTAATGGGGTAAAATATATACATATGCACATATTTTTTTCTCTCTACCACGACTGACTTGCATTTCAACAGAGGTTCTCCTCTAATGACTTTGAGACGTTTTATAAGCTTTTTTTTTTTTGTAAGTTGTACATGTTCATTATTAGATGTTTAAAAACAAACTCTGGAAAAGTTTGGTCCCAGTGATTTGTGTGTTACTATAACTTCTGTGAGGAGTGAAAACTGTAGGATTGGTAAGTTTCTAAATTTTCTTTTTGGGTTGTTTTTCTTTTGGCAGCTACTTCCGTACCTTGTATGTATAAAATATTTGTAGTGTACGTAAAGCTCTATGATTACTGAGCTGTGGAGTCAAAGCAATTATTGTGCATGTTACTTGTGTTCCTTAATATATAGTATTCTCTATAAGTAATGGAGCTAAGGAGAGAAGAGGACAGGTCAGCCGTGTGAAATTGTTGTTCAAAGTAGTTTTGATATTTGTAAGATGAAGTATATTATGTATTATCTCATCCTGATCTTGGTAGTGAAGGTCTTACTGGTTATACAGTAAAATATCTTAAAACATTGCTGGCGCTGATACTGTTTGAGATATTCCCTGACAGGTAGAGTAAATTGAACCCAAACTTTTCAGGTGTGGGATTTTGAAATTAAACCCAGCTTAGGATCTAAAAATACAAATAAAATGTTGTTGTGAGTTGCCTTTTGAGGAACCCTATCCACAGACTGCGCAGGACATGTCCATTCCAAATGGGCACTCTGAACTAGAGGTAGATGGTAGCAATATGCCACCTACAGTCTTATTCCAGGTCATCTTTAGAAATATTCCTGCAGGAGAGGAGGCTGAGGTCACAACTCACTGGGAACTGCAGTTCCTCTGGAGGGGCAGCTCTGATCTCTGCTGTCTGTGACGAGGGACAGGACCCAAGGGAACAGCTGGAGCTGTGTCAGGGGAGGTTCAGGTGGATATCAGGGAAAAGGCTCTTCCCCCAGAGGGTGGTGGGCACTGCCCAGGCTCCCCAGGGAATGATCATGGTCCCAAGCCTGCCAGAGCTCCAGGAGCATTTGGACAGCACTCTCAGACACAGGGTGGGGTTATTGGGGTGTCCTGTGCACAGCCTGGAGTTGGACTCGATGATCCTTGAAGGTCCCCTCCAAATCAGGATATTGTGTGATTCCACTGTGGAGATAAAGCGAAAACCTGCACAGCAATCTTCCCTGCTGTCCTTGCTTCCCAGTGATATCCATAGCAAACTCATGGCAGCAAATTGCAACAGGATTGAAAATGGGGAAGGGAAATTGCTGTGTATCACTTGGTCTGGTTTAGGGGTTTTTTTGGGTTTTGTTTTTTTTTCACAGTCGTGGTTTGTACCTTGACTCATTCGCTGTGTTTTCCTTGAAGTTTCAGTTCAGAAGGGTGTAGCACACTTCCTCTACAAGTGAATTAATATAGGATAGAATTACAGGACTGATTTACAAAGTGGATAACAGCTGTGATGTCGAATTGATTGGGTACAAGGAGGTACTTTGCAGCCCTGCAGACGGAGGCTGGACGCTGTCAGACTGATGCCATCAGGGTCTTAACTGACAATCTAAACACGCTTTTAGAAAACTGTTTCCATATCAAGCTTTTGGAGGATGCTGAGTCCTTTCCCAAGCTGACTGTTAAAACTGCAGAGCTGATCCCAAGTGCTGGAAATTAGAACATGGAACACATGGATACATATTATATTACTTATATGTGCTGAGGGAGTATGTAGGACTCCTAGTCATCGCATTTGGATTGTGTTCTCCCTAAAATAGTTCGTGTTATATGTTGTCCTGATTATTTGTATACCGATGGGATTCACATTCACTGGTTCAAATGAGATTTTCTGCCTTTTTCATTGCTACTCTTTTAATCTTAATGCTTTGATTTGGTTTTCAGAAGTTTTATTGTGCCCTCTTTATCCTTAATTCACTTTTAAGATCTTTTTTTCATCTAATTATAATCGAATTTTGCCCTTGAGCAGGTGTACCAATAATCTTTTAAGAGCAGTTTTAGAAATAGGGTGAAGAAGGTGAAGAGCTAGTCATAGAAAGTAACATTAGTTGAGTTTGTGGTCTATGGAATAGTGATTTTAAAAAAAAAAAATTGACGGAAAGACGATCTGATATCTTCAGACCCATCAGTATGACCTTGAGATCAAAATTTAAGAATGCAGTAAAGGAAAGAAATTGCTAGATAGATTTGCCGTTTTTAAGCATCACTGCTTAAAACACAATATATATGTGTGTTGGATGCTTTATAAGCAGCCTTTAGGATGAAGGCACCTGTAAGAGATAAATAACTGTAATCTGGGCTTTGGAATCCTCTTTGGTTCAATGCCGCTACCCAAAGCTGGACTGCACAGCATGACCTATGAAGAACTCTTCACCTGAGGTGTGCTAGCCAGGAAATCTGGAGAGTTCATCTTCCATTCTGTCATTTCTATTGATACAGAATTAATCAGGCTCCTTCTTATATTGTAGGTATGGAGGGGGAGCAGTGTGAGGTGTTAAACGGGAGCATAAGGGTTAAAAGAGGGGTCAAGAGAGGGGATTCTGCTCCTCTGCCCTGCTCAGTAGAGGCCTCACGTGCGGAGCTGCCTCCAGCTGTTGGCCCCCAGCACAGGAAGGACATGGACCTGTTGGAGTGGCTGCAGAGGCGGCACTAAGATGATCAGACAGATAGAGCAGCTCTGCTGTGAGGAAAGGCTGAGAGAATTAGGATTGTTCAGTCTGGAGAAGGCGCTGGGGTGACTTAATTTTGGTCTTCTAGTAACTGAAGGGAGCTGATGAGAAGTATGTGAAGAGACTTTGGACAAGCGCTTGGAGAGACAGGACAAGGGGGAATGGCTTCAAACTGAAGGAGTGTTGATTTAAATTAGATAAAAGGAAGAAGCTTTTTACAATGAGAATGTAAAAACCCAAGGGTGGCTCAGGTTGCCCAGAGACGCTGTGGCTGCCCCATCCTGGGAGTGTTCAAGGTTAGGCTGGACAGGGCTTGAAGCAACCTGGTCTAGGTGGTCTACTCTACCGATCCAGGGCTTTGGAATTGGATGGGTTTTAAGGTCCTTCCAGCTCAAACCATTTCATGATTCTGTTGTGAGAGATAAAATAGTGTTTTGTTTCAGCCATAAGAATGTATGCTTATGTCATGTAGGCAAAGATGTAGCTAGCACGAGGCTAGGCTTTTAGTGTAGTACATACCTTTGGGAAAATCTGGAAGGAAAGTAGATTAATTTCCTCTGGAGGGAAGGAATTAGTAGATGAGCAGCTAGTCTTTAGAAGTTCTGGAAGCTCTTGATCTGCCTGAGGAGATTGCAGTAGTTCATGTAATGGGACATCAGAAAGGAGGCACTCTGAAAATAACGGGAGATCAGCTGGCTAAGGAAGCCACCAGAGAAAAAGAAACCAAAATGCTTGCTTTAACAACTAGCATTGAAGTAAAGGATATAAAAATCCTGCTGTTTACTAAGGTGGAAGAGGAATTCTTATTGAGCATGGGAGGTGTAAAGACTCAGAAAGGAACGTGGCTATTACCAGATGGGAGGCAAATACTGAACAAGGCCATTACTAGAGAAATATTAATTAAGCTACAACAAGGAACCACAGGGGAACTCAAGCATTCTCTAGCACTATGTGATCAATTTTTAAGAACTTACTGCTGTGTGGGAGTTTGAACAATAATCAAAAAAGTGACTGAACAATGCTTGATTTGTCAAAAGATAAATAAGAAAGTGATGAAAAAAAGCCCTAGTTGGGGAGGAACCTTAGCTCTTAGACCTTTTCAGAGCATACAGGTAGATTATACTGAACTCCCCAAGGTACAACGTTGGGGATACCTACTGCCAACAGTTGATCATCTTACCCACTGGGTAGAGGCTTTTCCCACTGCAATTGCTACCACCACTAATGTGGCTAAAATTCTGTTAGAACAGATCATTCCCAGATATGGAGTAATCGAGATGATAGACTCCAATGAAGGGACTCACTTCACCTCAAAAATCTTATGGCCTCCGTGTGTGGCTTTAGATATAAATTGGAACTTCCACACTCCTTGGCATCCCCAAAGTTTGGGAGGTGTTGAAAGGATGAATGCTACACTTAAAACCTGTATTACTAAATTAATGATTGAAACTAAACTGCCTTGGAACCAAGCATTTACCTTTAGTATTACTAAGAATTAGAACTGCCCCAAGAAAAGATATGGGAGTATCTCCTTATGAAATGCTATTCACATTACCTTATCTGACAAGGGAGGAAGGGTTGCGTGTTCCTGAAACAAATTACCTGTATCTCAAAAATTATTTGCAGGCAATAACACTCTCTTTTGTCAATCTTAGAAGAAAGGGGTTGTTGCCCCAAACCTCATCCTTGGACATTTATATACATCAGGTGAAACTGGGAGATTGGGTGTTGGTAAAATCTTGGAAAAATGTCACCTTGACGCCGACGTGGGAAGGTCCCTTTCAAGTACACTTGACAGTTGAGACAGTTCACACTGTAGAGGGAGGGTGGTCACATGGAACCCAAATTCAAGGGCCCGTGGAGTCCCAGGGACTGGACTGTTATACAGGGGAGCAGCCTTCTAATTAACTCTTAAAAGGTAATCTGTCCTGAAAATGAATGATTTAAATTTTACTGCCTGGGTTATAATTTTAGTCCTAGTAAACCGTATCTTAGCTGACTCTTGCATTAAATGCCCTAGAACCTGGAAAAGTGCTAAAAAAAGTTACTGGCGTTTCACCCATCATTTCTGGCTCAATATGGCATGCTATTCTGATAAACCTACAAATTATCAGGAAAGGATCCCTGGTGGAACACAAACCTACTGGATTGTTCAAAATTTAGGAACATAGGCTCAAACATCAGAAAACTTGCTCATGTGCCAGTACAGAAATGGAACACACTGTAGGATTCTCAGTGATGGGATAACCTGGTGGAAAAAGGTGGCCTTCTTTCTATTATGTACCTTTGCTGGATTATTGCTTGTACCTTGTCTTATTCCCCGTTTTATCAGGTTAATTGGTAGTGTAGTAGAAGGAATGCAGGTGATCAGAATGCCAGTGAGCCCAAACCTAGCAGCCGCTAGTCAAAGAATAGGAACCCAGAAGATCACGGTTCTAAGGAGGTGAGATCGGAAAAGAGAGAAACAGGAAGAGGACCTACCTCTTATTTTCCCAAGCTAGAGCAAAGCTATGGGCCTCAGCAGGAAATACGAACTTAAAACTTTGGAAAAGCCTAGCTCAACACAAACATGAGTTTGCAAAGTATCAGTGTTCAAATAACCGCTCCACAAACAGAGACTGGCCCACACTGGCCAGACAGATAACCAAACCAAGGGCTTCAGCAAAAAGGTGATAAATTAAAAGGGGGTGGATTGTGAGGGATAAAATAATGTTTTGCTTCAGGCATTGTTTCAGCCATAAGATTGTATACTTACGTCACATAGGCAAAGATGTAACTAGCACAAGGCTAGGCCTCCTGAGCGTAGGGCTGCCGGAGAAAGGGGAATTAACCAGTGCTTGTTACTAGGGGGAAAAGGGGAGAGCAAAGGAGGTGTTGGTTTGAACACAGTAGGCCGTCAGAAAGAATGTAAGTTCCTGAGTACCCAGGCAGTGGGAAAGGGGACAGGGACCCCCACTGGCCGGGGAAGGGCATAAAAGCTTGTGCATTTTATAGGGGGAGGTGTCTCCGCAGTGAGATGCACCTGACTCAGCTGATGTGTTTATATTAATAACTAGCTTTGTTTCTATGATTTTGTCCTCTTTCAACTTTATCAGTGAGCGAGTATTTCTTACCTATTAAAAAAAAGGGAGAAGGTAGGAAGTTGGAGCTGGAACCTGATTTAGTATTTTCAGTCATGACCTGGGTAGAGTGCAGAGATGTGCACTGTTTACATCACTAATGATGTCATTGGGGAGCCTGGGTACAGAGATCACACCATCATCCTGGCAGAGCAGGGGGAATGAAGTAACAGAATGGGGCTGAGGTGGCGTCGCATTCACAAGGGTTTACAGAAAAAGCCTGTTAAGAGGAAGTTACATTAAAAAGAAGACCCAGAAACAGTAATTTGTTCTTTGAATGGTTGTTATTTGCCAGCATGATGCATTTGGGAAGATAAAGGAAAAAGGCAGAGAGGAGAAGGAAGAAAAATGATACTGTGGTTCAAAGCACTGGTGGGAGATCTCCTGGGTAATGTCATCACCCTCTGATCAGTTGGTTTCCTTTTAATCATGTGTTTGCAAAGAGGATTTTTCTAGTTTTGTTTTTAGAGGCTCTGGCTGTCATTTTTCTCTAAGTTTTTTATGTCTGTTGATCAGCAAAATGCTTCTGGCCTGCAGCTGTTTCTTATCAGCCTAAGAACCTGGTGGTGTTCATTCCATGGTGCTTCAGGGGTGCTAAACTGGAACTATGATTTAAATTACTGAAGGTAATTTTTGAAATGGAACAAGTCCTTATGTTTAATCCAGAGACTTTGATGATTCACTCCAGCACCAGTCATTCCACGATCCACTGCATCTCTCCCTGTACAACTCAGTGACATCTACTCAGATTAGAAACTGGAAGTCAGTAATTGTAGAAGGTTTTGTCATGCCATCTTCCCTTTAAAAACCTATTAAATTGTTTTAAAAGTATTTTTGTTATTATTTTTGTTGCACATTGCTCTCCAGCTCATTGGGAGCAGATAGATATTTTATTTCTTAATTGTCACAATGTCAGCTTTTTCTCAAATGGAAAAAATACTTTTATATTAAAATTTCACTAGATATATAAAGGCTTGTCACACTCTTAATACAGGATAGCAGCCTTGAATGGAATCAATTAGAGCAAAATAATGTGTGTGTGTTACAACTTTTCATGGAGACCTGCTGACAGCAGAGCAGGCTGGGGGGGGTCTACCGGTCTGCTTTCCGTCCAGAGCCGAAGTTCACCCCAAACCCGCTGGTTGAGGAATCCTGACAATCGAGATCCTTTGAGGGCCTCACAAGGCTTCACAGGTATTCTTCTATATATAAAATTAATGTGCAGGAAGTAAAATTTTTCTCATTCCTTACAATGTTGTGGTGTTCGGTTTTTGCTTTTTTTCTTTCTTTTTTTTTGAAGCACGAGATTTTATGTTTCCAGCTTTCTGCTGGAAATTGTGTTCTCCCAGTTTTGGTGGTTTGTGTGATGTGTAGTCCCTGTTCATGTGATAAAGTTTATGTGCTTAGAGGATTGGAACACTAATTTCAACCATTTTGTCTTCCAATGATTTTGAAAATTCAGATAAAATCTCGTGGGAAGTTGTATTTTTGGTGTGGAATGGTGGAACCTGTGCAAAAGTGATGTTAAAGTTTTATGTAAAATTTCAGTAAGGCATGTTTGCAAATTACTCTTTCCCCCCATATTTAATTACGTAAGTAATTTTTGATTTGGTTTTGGGGTTAAAAAGTAATTGTTTTTAATGCAATTCTCAAGTGATATTGTTAGTAACCTTGCAAAAGTTTTGCATTAACATGTAATTTTTATGTAATGCTTCACTACACTGAGTCTTTCATAAAATCCTCCTCTTGCCAATGTCTCATCCCCAATGATGTTGGGGAATTGTGGGAATGTGACTGGGATAGGCAGGATGCAAAGTGCTCTGCTGCAGATTAGTGGCTGGATGAGGTCGGGGAGTCTCCAGGCTCCTCTGGCAGAGCAGCCTGTGCTTATTAACAAGTCACAGCGCTGCTCATGTAGAAGTAATTTTGTCTCCAGAGAAAAGAGGCCGGAGAGCCCTGGGAAAACGTCTGCTTTTTGTTTCAGTGTGGAGCAGTGAGGATCACAGGCAAGAGACAGCTCAGACCAAACTCCTAATAAATGCATCAGCCACGGCTTTTTGTCCATGAGGGAATTACTTATTGATCATTATGGAACCAACATTAACACCATGAAATCCTGTGTCTTACCGAGATAGCAAATGCGTCATGCAAATAGTAACTAAATTCATTTGGGTTCCAAAGCAGCAGCAAATTAAGTATGAACTGATCAAGACTGTCCTGTTTCCCCCTGATGTAAAAGGGGGTGTTGTGGAAGGTCCTGTGAGAGAGTTTAATAATTATCTTTGGCTTTGTAAAGTCCTGTCTGCTTTCAAGGTTTTCCTGTGTTTGCTGTCCATGAAACACTTTTGGATTTGGCCTTGAAGCTGTTGCCCAGACAGAGAAAATGGTGACTTGAGTTAAACTTCAGAATTAATGGCCCAGATCTTAAAAATGAGCATTCAGTATTTATAAATTCTTGCCTTTTCTGTCTTTGAAATACCAGACAGTTACTTAGGAGAGGGGGAAACAAAAAAACCCCAAAAAATCTTATAATTTGTGATGGAGTTGATAGTAAGGGTCTAAATGCTGCTGCTCCTCCTTACTGTGGAGGGTTTGGGTTAGGGTTAGCTGTTGGTATTAGCTCAGTATTGGCCCAGTTCTATTTGATATCTTTATTAATGATCTGGATGAGGGGATTGAGACCACCGTTACTAAATTTGCAGATGGCATGAAATTCTGTGGAAGTGTCAGTCTGCTGGAGAGCAGGAAATTCTGCAGAGGAGTCTGGGTAGGCTGGAGTGATGGGCTGAGACCACTGGATTGAGGGTCAACAAGGCTAGGTGCTGGGTCCTGCATTTGAGTTGCAGCTACCTCATGGAGCACTCCAGGTGGCAGAGGGGCTGGAAAAGACCTTGCGGGTGGTGGTGAGAGCGGCTGGACATGAACTCATGTGGGCAAGAGATGATCAGCTCCTGTGCTGTCTCAGCTCTGGAGCTCTGTTCAGTGCCTGTCCCCTGTGCTGGC
>VZRL01004179.1:0-32875 GCA_013397895.1 Origma solitaria
AGGGGTGTCCTCGGTGTCACCCAGAGGTGCTCTGGGCCAGCTCAGGGCGGCTCGGAATAGCAGCAGGCTCAGCATTCCCGGGAAATGCGTTAATGAGCAGATAATCTCCGTGCCCTCAGCGCTGCCTCTCCAGCAGCAACAATTAAAAGCCATTGTCTGGATGAAGCTGTTTGCCCAAAAACACCACCCCAGACAGCTCCTCTGCATCCCAGTGATGCCAAAACCCAGCCAAATTTACATATTAATCCAGCTCGAGATTTACAGTGATTATTTGCATATTAAATGCTGCCTTGTGCAGACATTAATCAGTAGGGATGATTAAAAGATAGTTTAAAAATCTGGTTTCTTCTGCACACAAATGAGAAAGACACTTATTTTATGTCACTGAGATTCTAAATAACCATTGGTATCCCCAAAAAAGGAGAATATTTTGCATTAATCAATTTGGGAGAAAGAACAATTCTGCGTAAAATATCAAGTAGCTTTTGTTACAGCAACAGATCAGCTCCAATCAGTGCTTCCCAGATTTTTGGCCTTTGGGCATTTCACTTGGAAGAAAGGGAATTTCTTCAGACATATGTGTGTGATTGAGGATTTTTGGCATAAATACAGACTCAGCTTTGCAGCACTAATCAAAGTGGGTTCTTACCAGTAAGGGGTGCCAATAAAGGATTTCCTCTTTGCAATGGTGGCTGTTATCTTTGCTGCTACCCCAAAGTCAGCTGGAAAATAAAACCATCAGAGCCTTAGAAATCTCAGTTTAAGACCCCAATCTTACTGTGTTATGTAAGGACAATCACAGCTCTCATCCAAATTAAAAATTCATTAAGGGAAACAGTTAAAGATTAATAATAGGATCATTAATGTCTTCACTGACACGACTTCAAATCAAAGAGTTTTCTTTCTACATACAATTCCTCTCCTAGGTCATCCATCTCAAAATACATCAACCAAAATTTGTGGGTATTCTATTTAAGAGGAAAAACAGCATCATGCCCTGGAAAAGGTACCTTTGGTGTGTTATTTATGGAGGAACTGTGACGGGGCATCTGTTCTCTGTCCAGGAGCCAAAAACCCTTTGTCCCCAAAACTCCTAAACATCGGGTGGTCTTGCAGAGCCAAAAATCATTTAAATCCATTTTATTTTAACTGATTTGTAGTATGAAAGCTGGAGGATAACTTGGGAAAATCCAGCCAGCCAAAAGGGAGGTACCACCGTGAATCCCAAGTTTAACGCGGGGAGCGGAATCTCCTCTCAGCGTCGAGGTCTTACTCCCATTTTTCTTCTTTTAAAAGCTGTCCTTTCCCAACACAGCATTCCTGGCTCCCCACAGAGGTGTGTAGGGACAACTGCCCTGATTCCGGGGGGCTGATGACATCCCATGGCAGCTTTTCCCTGCACACCTCAGAGTTTTCCTCTCCCCCACCTTTGTGGCGATGCCCCACACCACACACAGAGATCAGACCCCACTGCTGCAGGCTCTGGAGATGCTCTCCCACACGGGGGATCCTCTGAGGGACAGAGATAAAACCACTGATCTCCAGGTAATCTCAGCTGGGCAAATTCCAGGAAAATCTGCCAGGTTTCAAGGCTTAGTGGTTAAATAATGAAATTATCTGTAACTTCTTGACAGAATGCAATACTTCTCATCTCCTATGTAGCCAAGCCATGAATGCACACTTTGTCATCACTTCCATCATCATCTATTGCCCCAAACCATCCTGGAATCATTTAAATTGGAAAAGACCTTTAAATCATGGAGGCCAACCATTCCCCAGCACTGCCCAGGCCACCACTGCCCCATGTCCCCAAGTGCCACATGCACATGGCTCTGAAATCCATATTATAAAATTCAGGCAACTCACCTAATTTAACATCTCCATGGTCTGTTAGCAGAATGTTTGCACCCTAAAACAAAAGAAGTTCACACTCTTAATCAGGAATAATTTTCCTGCATCAGGAACTGCAAGACAAATTTCTCAAGGTTTCAATTTACCTTTATATCTCTGTGCATTTTGCCCTTCATATGTAAATAAGCAAGACCCTGGAAATAAAAGACACAAAAGGTTATTCTTCCATTTGTTAACATCATACAAAGCCAGTCCCATTTAATACATTTAATTTTCTCAGTGTATTTTATTTGGAAGTGGAGACATTTGAGATTTGAAGGTAAGGGGTGCTCAGCCTCGTATTTCTCTGTTATCAGCAGTCCCAAAACGAAAGGGCATTTTATTTATCTGGCTGCAGTATTTTTCCCCTACACATCATTAAATTTACCACCACAGGGCAGGCAGGTAGTTAAAAATTTAGGCAAAAATTTGCCCTATATTATACTAGAATTTCTTGCTTGTTTTCATTTACATTATAGAAACTAACAGGTCACCCGTGGTTAATTGGTTTCTGCTTGATTCCCAAAGAAGTGATGGAACTGAAATAATTTTCTGTATTTACTCTATTTACATGGAATAAACACTTCATTTTGCATCTGCAGAAGTACAGTACCTGTAAAGTTTCTCTGCACACATAAGCAATTTGTAACTCTGACAGAGGTCCCGTCACTGAAAATAAAGAGTCAAAATGAAGTTTACAACATGCAGCACATAAATAAATAACATTGTGAAGCAGCCAAAAAGTGCTTTTTCCATGCCAAAGTTAAAGCCATGATCTGTATTGTACATTGAGCTGAAAGGAGGGGTTTGTCTGCCGGGTTTACAGAAAGGCTTTCTGTAAAAAAAAAAAAACCCAAACAGACCATAACAGAAAACAATACTCACAGTGAGAAGAAAACCTGTTTTCACAGAATTGAATCGTTATTTTAGAAGTGATTTAGATTGGTGATTCTAAAATCGGGATTTTAGAAGTTCCCTGTATTGTGAGGAAACTCAAAGTGACTTCTGCTGCTATTTAAATCTTAGAAATGGGAATGTTCCATATTAGGGACTATGTATGGGGCTTGAAATTGTTCTAAATATTTACACTAAGTAGCTGAAAAATAAAGCAGGAAGAGCTCTGCCATCCAAAAATTCATTTAAAGGCAGCGCAAGTCCTCAGCTGCTTTTCCAACAACTCCAGTAAATTATTCTATAGCATCAACAACTTCAGATGAAACTTCAGGAAAGAAAATAATAAAAGAGTGAGATGGTATTGCACAGGGGAAGGAATAAGAGAATTTTTTTCCCCTTATAAGATTAAATTTTGGGATTTCCTGGCAAAAACTGCTTCCTCACCCCATGAACAGTGTCCATCTCCAACTGTTTTGCCATAAAATATCAAATATTAGCCCAAAATATTGGTCACCATATCTGAAAAGAGCTCCTAAAATCTACTGACTGTGGCTAAAACCCACTCTTTATACCCCAGAAAACCCCCACATCCAGTGCCAACCATTCCCTGTAGGTTTCTTATTTCTTTTTCCTTATTTCAGAAAGCTTTTCAAAGTTAAAAATGTGGAATTAATGCCCAAGTACCATGGTAAATGTCTTGGAGGGATCCCCCACCGCAGTATTCCATGCATATCCACAGCTTCTCACGGCTACAAAACAAAATTAGATCACAGCCATCAGAGGTTGATTGAGCTGGATGCAGAACAGAGTTAATCATCATTATTTTAATTATTTTCTATTGGTCTCGATCATTTGCTGTTAAAAATACACATTCTGAGACATGACCAGCAGTTACACTGTTATTAATACAAATTCTCATGTTATTAATATAAATTCCCATGTTATCCGTATAAGTTTTCACCAATAAAAATGAAAATTCAATGCCAAAGTCCCTGAGAAACATTCAAACGTTATCAGCCCTAAAAAGTGGTGCTTTAACTCTACAACAAAAGACAGAAACACCCGAGGTTTAACTGCTATCAGCAAAATTACATTAAACAACACACTAAACTCAGTGTTTCAATTTTAAATTGAAATTGCCTCATTATATCTAAAAAATTCTTCGAGCCCTTCTGAAGGGGGAATTAGAAATTCCCTCATTTAATTCCATTTGAGCTGTAGAGATTATTTAAATCCAGCCCTCCAAGAAACCTAAAGATGAAGCCTTGTAGAAAAAAGCCCAAACAGGCAAAGTGCTGATTGAAATTCCCACAGAGCCAATTGATAAATGGCAGAGCTCCACAGAAATGGAGAATATTCCCCAATTTCCTGTACCCAGAGCTCCACAGAAATGGAGAATATTCCCCAATTTCCTGTACCACATTTAATGGAAGGTGCAGCCACCTTGGTTCTGCCTGTTACACCAGAGCTGTGAAAAATATTATTGCCAGCAGCTCAAATTTTTAACTCCCCGGCCATACTTTCATAGCCTAGTGAGCTATAATTAAACAAAATATCCAAAGGCAATTCTGCTCTAGAGAAATAAATGAGCTGCTTTTATATCAGAACTGATAAATGTGAGTAGGACTGGGTATGTTGTAAGAGTCTCCAAAGGAAAAGTTTCTTTCTGTTGCTAGTGATAAAAATATTCCAACCTTTTGGCCAGCAGAGAAAACAAACCATTAGTCACTTTTGTTTTCTGAAGCCAACTGGTTGGCTTAAAAAAACCCCAAAAAACCGAGGGCAATTCAACCTCTTGAAGAAGATTTAAAGAGGATACAAGGACTAGACCAGACTGGGATTGTTTTAGGAGAGAAGCAGCAGAAATGTTGATATAAAAAGTGAGGTTTACCTGAGATAACTCCCGAAATAGGCGACGATGTTGCAATGTTTGCATTCTTTAACCATATATATCTCTTGCTGTATCAGGGAAAAGTCATCTCCTGGAAAACAGGAAGCAGCCAGGGTTACACCAGGCACGGCTGGAGAGCTCTGGAGGGATGCACAGGATTTGGGAAAACACGCCAAGGGTCCGGATCCTGCCAAGCCCTCCCGAGCACGCCAGCCCCGCAGCCTGAATCCCTCATTCCGTGTTTTCTCAGGCACAAATATTTCTTGAAGACCAGCAGGAGGGTGTTTTTGGGTGAGGATGCTTGTGCAAGTTGGCAAATCCTAAATATCCTTGGGGGAAAAAAGTCTGCTGAAAAATTCATTATGAGCAGAGCAATAGTCTGGCATGTTTCTGCCACTTTAACATAAAAGGGTAAACTTTTATAAATTAAAAAAACACTGATTTCAGAGATGCAATTTATATTTATATAGATAATAAAAATCCATTATCAGAGCAATAGTGTGGCATGTTTCTGCCACTTTAACAAAAAACGGTAAACTTTTGTAAATTAAAAAAGCACTGATTTCAGAGATGCAAGTTTTTATTTACATAGATGATAAATCCCCTTGAGAGAATTTCGAAGCAGAGGATGCTTTCCCCAGAACCCAGAGCTCAAACCCTACAGCTCTGCCTTCACATTTTACAGATTATTAACTTTATTCATCATATAGAAGGACAAAGGGGAATGGCTTTAAGCTGAAGGAAGGGACATTTAAATGGGATATGAGGAAGAAATTCTCCCTGGGAGGGTGGGCAGGCCCTGGCACAGGTGCCCAGAGCAGCTGTGGCTGCCCCTGGATCCCTGGCAGTGTCCCAGGCCAGGCTGGGCAGGGCTTGGAGCAGCCTGGGATAATGAAAAGTGTCCCTGCCCATGGCAGGGGTGGCACTGAACAAGCTTTAAGTCCCTTCCCACCCAAATTATTCTGGGATGTTTACTTTTGTTTAAAGTATCCCCAGTAAAATTCCCTCCTATATTAAAGTCAGGGATGTCCAACCCAGAGAACACGAAGTGCTTGATCCTGCTCCCTTTAATTTAGATGGTTTTGACAAGTCTAAGAGGACTCGAGCACTGCTGTAAATTGAATTCTTCATGTGTTTATTTAAGTCACAGAACAGCTAATATTTTTAATAACCTCTTTTAAAATAGATGTTTATATTTGCTGTGCTTTGAGGCAGCTTCCCTGAGAACAGTGTCACTGGCAAAAGAAATACCAGAGTGTTATAGTAGAAATTATCACAACCTTGATGTCTCAGGGATTGCCAGACTCTTATTTAAGAAAATAACTACGAAATACGAAGGTAGAAGGGAACCCACTCACACAAATCCACCCCTGACTGATTTAAGTAAATCCTCAAGGGCTTCTTGATGTTGAATTATGTGGAGAAACACTTCACTGGGGCAGGAAAACAGTAGTAGAGAAGTTTAAAATGTCAAGAGGCTTTTTATAAACATCACTAGTATTTTTTTAACCAATGAGGAAGAGAAAAGGCAACACGACTTCCATAAATTTAGCACAGATATCACACTGGGCTCGGTTTCGAGGTTACCCTGCAGCTACAGATTCGCTTGGATTCACATGTCCTGCTTATAAATGATCACTGGGAGCGAAGGATTTTTGAGTTTGGAGAATCATGGAATGTGTTGGGTTGGAAAGGACCCTGAAGCCCATTCAGTGCCACCCCCTGGGACACCTTTCACTGTCCCAGGCTGTTCCAACCCCAATGTCCAGCCTGGCCTGGGACACTGCCAGGGATCCAGGGGCAGCCACAGCTGCTCTGGGCACCTGTGCCAGGGCCTGCCCACCCTCACAGCCAGGAATTCCTTCCTAATATCCAAATTAAATCTACCCTCTTCAAGCTTAAAGCCATTCCCCCTTGCCCTGTCCCTCCAGGCCCTTGACCAAAGTCCTTCTCCCTCATTTTTATAAGATCCTTTAATTTGAGCTTGAATCTGATGGATTCATTCCTCCCATTCCTTCAACAAACTTCCTAAGGGAAATGGTTGAATTCTCACAGACAACAACTGGAGCATTTTCAAACTACTCAAGTATTTTCAAGACAGTCAAATCTAAACAAGTTTGAAAGCAAAATCCTCCCACCCCACACTGAAAAAATTCCGTCTTTCTCCACTACCGCTTGTCCATGAATTCAGAGGATCCAATGCCAAATCCCCGTGGCCTCTTCAAATCACAGAATCCTTGAAATGTCAGCAGAGGCCTTTCAGCACAGCTGAATCCTGTGAAAATCATGGTCAAGAAGCATCCCCAGAACAGCAAAACCTTGCAGGCAGCAGCTGGAACTGCCCACGGACAGCACTCGGATCGAGCTCAAAGCACGGAGCACCAGCCAAGGCAGTTCTAGGAACTGTGACTAATGGGGGAAAATGGAAGGAAATGCAGAGATTTGGGCTAGAAAAGGACTGACAGTGGAATGATAACAACCTTCATGCACATAAAAGATAGCAGGGAAGTGGGGAGAAGGGATAATCCGTCTCCAGTTTTATAATAGGACAATTAGCAACGGGCTCAAATTGCCTTAACCTACATTCCCTGCACAGCTGAAAAGGTTTTCCTACTGGAATAATATCACAGCAGTGAGTGTGAAGGGATGGGAATCTGGGAAATTTCCCACAAATTAAAAAAAGGAAAAAGGAACAAAACAAAAACCAAACAAAAACCCATCAGGAATGACTTGGAATGATTCTGCCTGCAGTAGAGGGAGACAGCAATGATGATCTCATGATTTGTATTTAATAAATAAAGAATTAATGCAAGAAATGGAGGTTATCTATAGAAAAGGTGGGGGGGAAAGGATTTGGAATAGAAAGCAGAAAGAAGACAGGGAGCTGATGGGGAAGTAGCAAACAGATGGAAAGAAGTTATCCATGAGAAAAGTTTGGCTAAAACATGTAGGAAATTATTCTGAAAGATGAGACACAGAGATAGGAGAGAAGATGTATAGTTGCTCAAAGATGACAAGAATGAATACAAAACAAGGAATTCAGAGTTTCCAGGCAGCTGGAGTATTAATCTTGGCAACAGACACTGGAATAGGGTAAAAAATATCCTTGGATAGCAGGAAAAAAACCAGACAGAATTTGTAGAAAATACTTCATTGAGAGAGAGACAGCAAGATAAAAAGAATTAGACCAAAGGTGACAAAAGAGCCATACAAAGAGATCTGCTTTAGTCATGAGGAATTTGATGGTAAATAGCAGGGAATTGGAAAAATTCCATTTTGCCTGCTCACATGTTTGCAGCTTTTGGATGTGTGGCATGCGGGGCGGGAACAGCCACCAGGAGCTGCTGCAGGGCCCACGGGCAGGGCCTGAGTCACTGCACCTCCTCTGCTGCGGAATGTCACCTCTGCACAGAGGGACACGCAGGACATGCCATGGCCCCACAATGGAATATTCTCCTCGGGTGGCACAGCTGACTGCTTGTTCCCAGCTGGCAGGAGGCACTGCTGAACCCACAGCCCTGGCACTGGGGGCGGGATCTGAGCCCATTACAGCAGCTGAGCAAGGTAAGGGCTGCTAAATTCACAATAAATCTGTATTTAAATTGGAGAACGTGGAGAAAACTGCCGGCACATCGACAGCTGTGAATTATTCTGCTTGCTGACCTCACGTGGGGGTGCTCACCTGGAGAAGAGAAGGCTCCAGGGAGAGCTCAGAGCCCCTGGCAGGGCCTGAAGGGCTCCAGGAGAGCTGCAGAGGGACTGGGGACAAGGCATGGAGGGACAGCACACAGGGAATGGCTTCCCACCGCCAGAGGGATATTGGAAATTAGGAATTCCTGGCTGTGAGGGTGGGCAGGCCCTGGCACAGATTCCCAGAGCAGCTGTGGCTGCCCCTGGATCCCTGGCAGTGTCCAAGGCCAGGCTGGACAGGGCTTGGAGCAGCCTGGGACAGTGGGAGGTGTCCCTGCCATGGCAGGGGTGGCACTGGATGAGCTTTAAGATTCCTTCCCACCCAAACCATTCCATGATTCTCTAACTCTGTGCAGAGCTGGAATGTCCAGACACCCTGCCGTGCTTTCCCAGATGGAGAGCAGGCGTATCCTCAATCCTACAGCACGGGAAGGCTCTGATGGCTCCAGTGCCTGTCACACATCACGGTTGGGTCTTGGGACATTCCTGATCCTGATGGTTTTTAGTCAAGTTGATTCCTGCACATATTTTCATGTGCTCCACTGCTTTGAGTGGTCCCATCTTGGAAGAAGATCCCAGGTCACTTGTCACAACTCTCCCTGGGAAGAGCTGTGAATCCTTTTGCTGTGAGGAATCTCTCCCCCAAGAAAGGTGATTTCTTGGGGGAGAGGTTCCTCATTTCTGTTTTAAATTGGTTCACTCTGCACTACCTCAGAGCTGCATCACGGGGCTGGTGCTGTGTGGGAGCAGAAGGGAGGGACAGGAGGCCAGGAGGAGAACAGTGATGGCTCTCAGAGACACCCCAGAGTCATCAGAGCGGGGACAGAGGCACACTGGAAGAGGCCAGACCTTCAAGGTGCAGCCACCCTTCCTGCACTCCCATCCCACTCCCTCACAGGCCCCACCACACTGACGGACACGGAGGTGTGACTCCCAAACCTCTCCAGGCATCTTGACCTTGGATTTTTTACACTTTAATTAACATTTGTCATTTAAAAGTGAGATGACATTTAACAACAGGATTGGAGGGACACTTCCGTAAGGGACACCAAAGGACAAAGGGCAGGGTCACACCATCGCAGCCTCTGCTGGGACCATTCCTCAAACATTTCTTATTTCAACAACCTGAGCTCCCAAAAAAACAGAGGAACCCCCCATGGGAATGACAACTGTTTTCCCCTGTCCACAAACTCTACAGCCAAGCAATATCCACAGCTCCTCTGCGATGACTTCCCGACATCTCCGTGCTCAGCAAATCCCAAGCACTCACTCCAAACCACTCTCCTGAACCTCAGGAAGGTTCAGGCTATGATGAAAGCGATGCCTTTCCCAAAATGCAGGATCTTTCATCCTGTTTTATCCATATCTTATATATAGATTTTTTTATATGCTGTTTTATCCAGACTGCTTTTCACAGGACTCATGGAAACCTGCAGTTGGACAGAAAGAATTTCAATTCCCCAAACTTGAAACTCAGAAACTTGATTCCGAGCAGGAAACAGCTATTTGGAAACAGTGATGTTTCCACCAGCAGATTTTCCTGCTGGGCATGAAGCTGCCAACTGCTAACCACTGATGGTCCTCATTATCTCTCTGCTGATACAAAATAGTCCCGATGGTGATGTGCTGCCACGAGCTCCACAGCGAGGAGCACAGGAGAGTTTGGAGTGAGTGGTCCCACACCAGAACAATTTCCCCCTGGATTTTCTCTTCTGCCCTGCCTGGGTCCCATTTCTGACCAGCCATGTCAGCATATAATTGATATTGCCCAGAGAAGCTGCGGCTGCCCCTGGATCTCTGGAAGTGTCCAAGGCTAGGCTGGGTGGGCCTTGGAGGAGCCTGGGACAGTGGAAAGTGTCCCTGCCATGGCAGGGGTGGAATGGGATGGTCTTCAAGGTCCCTTCCAACCCAAACCATTCTGAGATTCTGGGATTCCTCTCTCTTAGCAGTTTCTTTTCCTCTCTCTTTTCCTTACCTACTCACTGTTGTACATCTCAGTCTTTCATCTCCACTCTCCCTCTTCACCATTGCTATTTTTCTTGATGTATTTTGCCAAATGATGTGTTCTCCTAATTCACCCCAAGTGTCACACTCTGCATTACTTTCCATCTGAAATGTGTGACCTTGCAGCACTTCCCTCCCCATCCAAGAAACTCTGGGTTTTAAGAGAAAACTTGTGCTACCTGGATCCACACATTTCTTAAGAATAGTGATTATAAATTCATCATAAGGATGGCAAAATAAAATTTTATCCCATTTCAACAAGTTAAATATAATTAAAATGCTGGGCACTGTGGATGTGAAGTCCTTGCTGCCTCTGCTTTGCTCTGTGCCTGCTCCAGAGCAGGGCTGAGCAGCTCTGAGGCTGTGGCAGCACCACATGGGACACGGAATGGCACACACAGGCCATGGCCAGGCTTTAATGGCTCTGGAACGCTTGGAACCTCAGGCATTCAGCCCCAGACATGATCCCAAACCCAAGGGCAGCACAGCACAAGGCAGGGAAGGTGTGTGCGGTAATGAGAAGTTATTTTCACATTTCTTGTATTTCTCCAACCCCAGGTGCTGCCAACAATGGTTGAAGCCCAGCAGGCTTAGTTTAAATCAGCCTCAGGCTGAGTTTAAATCAGCCTCAGGCTGGTTCCTCTCCATAGCTCATGTCATCTTTGGGGAATTTATTATATGGAAAATGAGGCTGCCTCGCCTCCATCCCCAAAGGCCTGGGACTGACAGTGCAGCTCTGCTGAGCTGCTCTCGAGGTCTAGAGGGGCCAGACCCCGATCTGATCCTGACTCTGTGTTCCTGTGTGGAAAATCACCTTCCTGATCTGAAGCTCAGGACTCAACACCCACCTCGTGAAGCAGACCTGGCTGGGAACTCACCAAGCACAGCACCACACATCTCTGGATGACTCTGCCTCCTACAGCTCCAGGGCCAGTTTAAGATCCAGCCTGAAATAGGTAACTGCCTATTTCTGGGATCTCACATGGAAAATGCAATCATTGGACCAAAAAAACCCCAAAACTCCAGCAGTGAGATTCTCTGCTACCCTGCAGAAGGTTCGGAGCACGACAGATCACGCCAGCCCTCCGAGGGCATTATTTATCATTACAGTAAGCATTTAAAACAAACATTAGCATATTAAAAAATATTCTGTGGCTGAAAACTCTACTGGCAAATAGCTCCCTTTTTGTACTGAGTCCCCTCTCGATTCATCTGCTAAACCCATAGAAGGAAGAGGCTTTAGTGTTTCAGACAGTTTTGGCTGCTACGCTGCTGAGTACAGTTGGATTAGTTTCTGAAATAGAATTGGCTCCCAAATTATTTGAAGCATTTGTACTCAGGGAATGCTGGGAAATGTCATTAGCGTGCCATAATACTTTTGCCTAATGCTCTCCAAAGTCCATGCCAAAAAAAAAAGCGAAAAACACTATTTTGACTCCAGCAGTACAGCTCGAGTGACTGTGGGAGCAGACCTAGAGTGCTGCCCCAAATTCAAATAAATCAGTGATAGCAACCCTCGAAGCTGAGTTTATTTCCTTTGTCTAGGGAAGAAACAAAGGTAAGAGCTAATGAAATGAAATACAGATCCGTGCTGGGATGTGTTTTAAATTGGAGTCTCTTTGCCTACTCACTCCCTACCTGCAGGAGATGAGGGAGGAACATGACAAACCAGGGCTGACCCCCTGCCATGTCAGCAGAATCCTGACTCTCCCCACATCCTGCCATTTTATTGTGTGCAGCTCCTTCAGCTTTCATTCAACACATTCCTCACCTCCTCTGGAGCTCTCTCTGCTTCAGAGCCTTTTGTCTTCTCCTCCCAATCCCCCTGTCTATGTATTAATCAAGTGCTGAGTTTGGAGCTCTTATTTTTCCATCTGCTAATTAATTCCCATCGATGAGCCGCCTCCTCCTCCTCCTCTCCAGAAGATGCTTTGTAGAACTCACAAGCCTATTTCTCCAGTGACTCAGAGGATTTATTATCCATTTTTTTCCAGCTGTGTCCTATGGTGTGACAGGAGCTCATGCTGGTGTTTGGAGGGGCTGCCCTTCCCAGGAAATCACCACAGGTAATTCCAACAGCTCCTGAGCTGGCCCAGGAATTAATAATGCCCTGCAAGTACAGTCTTAAAAAATATTCAAACTCCTTAAAATTAGTCAGAACACTGAAGTGTGCCAGTGTTATTTGGCAATTATTTATTTCTTTAGCAGCCAATTATTTATTTCTTTAAAAACCGGGAATATTTTGAACATAAGAACTAAAAAGGAATAAATAAGTAAACAAATGCTATGAATCCTCCTTAAAAACAAAACACCCAACAAGATCCCTGCCAAGAGGCTGTGGGTGTACATGCTGTGGATGGAGATCAGGTTGGCAATGTTTAAAAGAAGATGGATTAAAAAAACCAAACCAAACAAAACAAACTAGAAGAAATTGCTTCCCTGTGGCTATCAGACCAACATAATTAAACATAAGACATGGTCATCAGTACTAATTAAAAGGGGCTCTCAGACTTTGGGCCAGAGTCTTTCATTTATCACTGTGGTGCTCAAGCAGCTCCAAAGAAAGGCAGGACCCTGCTCCTCCCTCAGTTCTATCGACAGAGAATTTGAGCTCAGCTTCACTTCAGCTTTCAAAACAGTTCTTCAAACTCAGAATAAATGCAGATATACTTCATTTGGACCAGCTGCAGTGACACAAAGCTGGAGGAAGCATCTCACCAAGGCAGCAGTGGGTTAATATTGTCCTTTCTCTGTCCCTAAAGCATGGCTCTGCCCCATCACAGCCCTGCTGGGGAGAGCGGTTTGCTCTCCACTGCCCCAAACTCTGGCCACAGTGTTTCACACAGGGTTTGAAGCATTCCCACTGTGTTCCCACTGCATTTCCACTGCCTAAGTAGCCTTATCACTGCAATCCACCTAACAAACCCAGGCCTGCTCAGCCAAGGGTAGGTGAGCAGTCAGAGTCACCCAAAGGCAGTGGTTTTCACTCCTCCCAAGTCTCCCCATGTTTCTTCTACCTTCAGCCTTCAAACCCATCTCTTTTTCTGCACAGAACCAACCAGAAATAAAAATGACCCTCCCCTCAGGCTCTTCAGCCCTTGATGGTCTTTAAGATCTCTTCCAACTCAAACCATTCTGGGATTCTGTGACCCTTTCCAACACAAACCATTCTAGGGTTCCATGATGTCCACTCAGGACCCAATTTCAGATTTCAACTCTCTGTGCAGGACTCAGACTAAGCTTCAGCTCCGCAAATCTGGGCAGCAAGGGAACTTCTCCTGCTTTTAGGAGGAGTGGCAGAAACTCCACAGGGAAGTGACATTAGGAGCCATCCTCCTCCCTCAGCAGGGGGTAGAGAAAAGATGACACATTAAAAAGCTCTGTTTTTCCCAGCGCTCTTTTGGTAGGAATTTGCATCACTGCCTGATCCCTTCCCCCTTTCAACTCCCACAGCCCACCAGCTCCTCACTGTCTCAGAGCTCACCATTTACCATCTGTCCCTGATCTTCTCTTTGTACTAACAACGCATTGCAATTGCAACATCTCTTTATGCAGCAATTGATCAGGAAGACAAGAGCAAACAAAGAAATAGTGAGCAGGACACAGCCAAAAGCAATGGTACATCCTGCAGGGCTTCCTGTCATCTAACCACTGAAACTACAAAAAAAAAAAAATCCAAAAAACCCAAACACTTCTTTTGTCTAGAGCTTCACAGTAGGTGAAAATAAACACATGGAAAAAATGAAAATGCGATTCAAAAATACAGGAAAGAATGTAAAACTTACCAGGCTCTAATTTGATTATTTTTACAGCAGCCAGTTCTCCTGTATGAAGATTTCTAGCCTGAAACGAGAGAGTTAAGATATATTTAATTATAATTCAAAGGCGCCTTACAGATTGTGCAAAAATACAATGTTGTCTGATACAAATACAATGCAAAGCTGAGACCTGCGTGGGCGAGGATAATCTGGGTTTGAAATTAGCACAGCATCAGGCACAGTTGGAATTGTGAAGTGTTCCTGGCAGTTCTTCTCCAGACTTTAAAACATCCAGCAGCAAATCACAGAAATACTGAGGTTGGAAAAGCCCTTCGGGGTCATCTGACTGTCCCCACCTTGTCACCAAGCCCAGAGTACCGAGAGCCACATCCAGGTATTCCCTGGACACCTCCAGGGATGGGGACTCCAGCACCTCCCTGGGCAGCCCCTGCCAACGCCTGACCACCCATTCCATGAAAAAATTCCTCCTGAACCTGGAAATCAGAGTTCATGCCTCTCGAACACCATTTTAAAGGGAAGTTTCTGCCACCCAAGGATGCACCAGGGGCTCACCCACGTCATGGTGCTAAACCTCAGCGTGGATGGAGTGGGAAGTGGAACTGAGAGGGTCAGAGAGAGGCACTGCAGAGGCAGCAGGGATGAGCCACAGCTCCTGCAACAACCCCGCTCTGGAAAGAAACTCCTTCCAGCAGACCTTGGTCCCCACAACCCCCAGAAGAAGCTCCAATTAAGCCTTTACAGAACTGTCCTCTCTGGATATGCTCCAAACTTCACACTGAGAATTCAGTGCTGGATGAAGACATTACAGGTCTACAGAAAGTTTTAAGAGGGGATTTCATTAACACTTTCTAATAACTGAATTAGTCAGGCACCATCACCAGAGCGAAACTATTATTATGGACACACAACCTGATTCAATTAGGCACTGTGGTATTCCCCTTTTTCTGAGCATCCAAGACTTACAGGAGTTTAATCCCAATTGTTTCATTCTTAGCCTGACAAATATACAGAGTCTTCTGAACAGCTGAAATCTGGTGAAGAGGTGGATTACAGAAAATGGAGGGAATATTGGGTTAAGTTAAATGGACTTGGACTTAAGAAGAGGATGTAAAGCAAATTTGACCCTGTGAAGGGAGTCATTACAGAACAAACACTCCTGTGCATGGACAAGAAGTCTTAAAAACAGAGAAATCAAGAACTTGAAGGATTAACCCCTCAGTTGTATCAAAACTTATCAAGCTTCCAAATAGGGAAAGGTTTTCAAGGCAGGAAAAAACCCCAACAAACCCAAACCAAACCAAACCAAACCAAACCAAACCAAACCAAACCAAACCAAACCCCACACAAAGGACCCTATCATCTGCAAACCACAGAGGAAACCTTCACCACTTCTGAAAGCACCTTCCTACCAAGGTGTTTTAGACCACAGCAAAATCCTTGGTGTCCTTCAACATCCAGAAGGAGCAGGCAGGAGCCCAGCGGGATAAAGGATTAGGACCTCTCTGGTCCTGGGACACCAATGATGTGAACCAGGGATGCTCCCAGGAGGGACACACTCTCTGCCTCAGTGAAGCCAGGGATGCTCCACTATCCACACTTTGATCCACAAGCAGCTCAGCTGTTCAGATCAAGTCAACTGCAGACTATCAGCTTCACTTCTGAGGTACCAAAAGGATCGTATTCCTTCCAAATATTCCTTTTCCATACAAGCAGTAACTGCCACTGTCACGCTGCAGCTTGAAGGAATGGACGGAGTCTGCCAAAGGTCTGCTTGGCTGGGTCTGAAGGTTCAGGCTGGGGATCACTGCAATTCCTGGCTCTCTGCTCTCACACACGACACAATTCCACTAAATCGTGTCCTGCTGCTTTCCAATATCACCATTAAGCTCTTACATTTCATCTATAGCTTGGACATGGACTATTTTGGGTTCCAACCATCAAACTCTGCCTGCTGGAACAGAAAAGTCCCCACTGGGTGGATATTTATGAACTAAACACATCGAGCTGTCTGAGCCACTGTGTTTTCTGGTCCCACAGCCTTAATCTTCCACCAGACACATTCTTGAGTTGATGACCCCGAGACCACACCGTGATCGTTAACTCCTGTTGTGCCAGAACCAAAGGCAAAATGCTGAGTATTCCCTGATCCTCAAAAGCCTTGTTTGGGTGCTCACAGATAAGGAATGGTTTTAGATCTCCAGTCTAGACATTGGCATGGTGAGCATGCAGCAAATCACCCAAAACTCTTCCCAAGAGAGGTCACCCACCCGCAAATGTCACCGGAGGCTTTTGTTCCCTCCTCTTGGCTTGCAGCAGCTCCACACAGCTCCACCTTTCCCCTTTCCCACCTGTCAGCTGAAAACTCCATCAATAATGAATTACTGCTCTCATTAAAAATGCAAGAAGGCGAGGGCTAAAAACTGGTTTTCCGTGTACACACCTAGATATGGAAACTGTCAGATCGGGATTCCTCAGATCACTTTGGGACGTGTTCATTAAATAAATCCTCATTTCCCACGGGTGACTACAGTTTGCATCGTTCTAATTTTTTTTACAAAAGAATTGTGTAGTTACCAAGAAAGGCACAGACAGGAAGGCACCACATCAATGTCACCGGCTTTGTGAATCAAACCTGAAATTTGACTAGAAACGATATTTGACAAAAATATAAGTCCCTGATGTGAAAAATTAGTTAATGATCTATCAGTCTGTCTTATTCATATACTTCTGCACCGCAGAGACAGAACTACAGGCTAAGAAATTACAGTTCTTCTACTCATCTTATTTACATTTTCCAAGCCCAACAGCAAAATATCTGCCTCCTCCTCATTCCTTGAAATTTCCTCAATATTTCAAGTCCCAAGTTAAAATTAGCTGAAACCAGCCAGAGGCCAGGGAAGCTGTTGCTTCATGCTGTGATCCAGACCTGTTCAGTACCCTGTGAGCTATTATTGACATAGAGAATCATTTATATGCATTTATCACATGAAGATGACATATTTATAATGAACCTTGGTTTTCTGAATTCTAACATTTCAGTTTTAGGGAAGATAAAACTTGTTAGATTTCTTATTGTCTTTAATTCTTTTGGCCTTGATCCCTTCAATATGAAATGAAAACTCCTAAGAATTCATTTGACAGTAAAGGCTGAAAGACTCAGTGTTGGAGTCCACATCTCCATCAGCAACATGGTCCAGTTTCATGTGACAGAAGTAGATCCCAAATTCTCACATTTGCTTTAAGAACTTCTCCAAGAGGAAGACAGAGCTTTTGCTCTTTATTACTATTGATCCTCATTTTATGTAATGAGACTCAAACCTGAAAATCATGTTCCCAATAGAACAAAAACTAAAACTACAGGATTGTGGCAGAAGGATTGTAAATCTCCAATGTGACCTACACAAGAATGGAATCCAAAAAAGGATATATTTGAAAGAGGTGAACCACAGCCAAATTTTGTTTTGTTCAATGTCATTTACAGAGTGTATTTACTGAGCAAGAAGAGTTTGGCAGCAGCCTTTTGGTCACCTCTTCAGTTGTCCCACAGCCTGCCGGAGGATGAGTGACAGCATCCCACTGAGCACAGCTCTTCCAGAATATATTTTAGCAGCTGAATACTAACACTGCAGAACATCACATGGAATCTGTGTTCAAAATAAAACAAAACACAAGTACTCATCTTTTTTTTTGTTGTTGTTGTTGATATCCCATTGCATTGCTGTAGTGACCGAGCACATCCCACCCCACTAATGTGACAGCAGTTAGTAGGACTATTTTGGGGGCTTGGGAGAGTTTTGTTGTATTAGACACAAAAAAATCATTGGATTTTCCCACTGAAACTTAACTTCCTTCCCCAAAAGCTGCTGTGGGACAATGGAACCTGAGGTGACACCCGTGGCAATCCCTGTGTGCAACGCTTCCCACCGCACACCCAAACACCACACCTGAGAAAACACAGTCTGGGCAGGACATTTTCTGTAGCCAACGACCAGAAATAACACAGAAAACTGGTTTTAGAACCAGTTATGCACTCTGCACTTGTGTTGTATTTGTTTTCAAGAGCGCAAGCCAAACAACTCCAGCCCAGGGGGTCCACAGCACTGAGCCACGTGAGATGGTCAAAAATGGGGGAAACTTGGACATTTGAATCTGTGCTCAGTGTCCTTTCCCAGTCACTTTCTCCTCACCACCGAGGAAGAGAAAGGGAAGATTCATGCAGCAATACCCCTCTCCAGGCTCCAAATTAGTATTTTCAATTTCCATGGTGAAATCCTCTCCTCTCCCCAACGTCACTGTGCCATCTCCAGCCTTGCATCAACAGTCCCATTCAGCAGAGGAGCTGTTTGTTCGAGTGTGTCTTCATTTAATCGAATCATAATTGCAGCTCCTGTGGCAGCCCTGCCATCCCTCCCCAGCTTATTCAGCCCTTGCCAAGCTTCACTCAGCAGTGACCACCACGTTCTGCTGCCTCGAGTGCTGCCTGCTTGGCCCCAGTTACTGAATATCCTTCAAAAGGTACCTGACCTCCTGCCCTGGGGCTGAAACAGAAGCTCCTCTGCTTTCCACTTTCTGACCTCTTTATAACTCTTAATCTGCTCTGCGTGGTTTGGAAATTGCCATTATGCTGCAATTTTATTTCCATATCTCACAGCATCATCAAACAGACCCTTGGATTCACCTTCCTACATCTCTGAAGTCACATCTACCACTCTTAAGAGCTCTCACCCAACTGAACTGACCCCAAGAAATATCTCTCACCTGGCCTGCCCTAAAACCATGAAAACAGGGAATTCTTGGAACTCTAACAGAATTTGAATTATGTCTTAATGCAGAAGTTTAAATAAACGTTCCTAGTGTTTATTGTAATTAACTATACCATTTTGCTTACTCTTGTGATTGATATAAATCTGACAGACTTAAAAAATACTTTGTAACTAGAGCTGGAAAAAACAAATATCAGCAACATACTCTTAATGACTGGAAAGGAGATGTTTGTCCTTCTCAAACATCATCTCTTTACCAGCTCAGTTAAACACACAACTGTAGAACTGAGGATTCATAAAATGGCAATATGCAGTCAGAAAACATCTCAGAAAACTCAGATTAACAGCAACAAGAGTTAAATCTGCATTGTGTGAGCCTAAAATTGCCATCCTTGACACGAGGACATTGCGGTTCATTAGGAAAGTATTTTTGTAAAAGAAACTGAAGGCTGTAAGAAAAAACATCCTTGAAAATTTGCAGGTTAATCCAAGCAGAGAGGCCAGAGCCAAGCCAGATGTGCTCAGAGCAGATCCAAACCTCGGTGTCAGGATGGTGTCAAGGGGAACAATCACCTGTCCAGGCCCAGTGTGGCTGCAGAGGAGCTCTGCAGCCAAAAATAGCACCTCCCACTACTGCTTTCCAGTTTTGGAGTGAGTAGAGGGAGAGTTGGTTCCTCTCCCAAGACCAGCACACCCTGAGAAGACTCCCAGGAATGGCATTCAATCTGTGGATTCTGCCTCCTGGAGGGTGCCTGTACCAAACCCACGCAGGTGCAGCTCTTGGTTTGGGGGTTTAACCCCTCTTTTGTGTAAGAAAAAATAAGCAAACCCAAGCCAAAATTCCCCACAGCCCCACCCCAAGAAAACCTAAAGACTGGGTAAGTCCCTCCTGTTTGGTGCTGAAAGCACCTCTGTAATAGATGAACATATTGTTCTCCTGCACCTCTGAAGGTCTGTGGATGGATTAAAAATGTGAGAGGAACGAAGTAGGAAAGCTTAAAAAAAAAGCCCAAAAGAAGTGGGACAGCTCTGGCCAATGTTAATGCCAATCTTACTGGATAGGCTGATTTGTGCCAGACAGAAACTGTGACAGAATCGCAAAATCCCAGAATGGTTTGGGATGGAAGGGACCTTAAAGATATCTCCTTCCACCCCTGCCTAGGCAGGGACACCTCCCACTGTCCCAGGCTGCTCCAAGCCCTGTCCAGCCTGGCCTGGGACACTGCCAGGGATCCAGGGACAGCCACAGCTGCTCTCGGAAATCTGCTCCAGTGCCTCACAGCCAAGAAATCCTAATTCCCAATACCCCATCCAGCCCTGCCCTCTGGCAGTGGGAAGCCATTCCCCCTTGTCCTGTCACTCCAGGCCCTTGCTCACAGTCTCTCTCCACCTTTTTGGCTGGCTCCTTCAGGTCCTGAAAGGCCACAATCAGATCACCCCAGAGCCTTCCCTTCTCCAGGCTGAGCCACCCCAAATCTCTGAGCCTTTCCTCACGAAGTGACGCTCCAGCTGTCTCTGTGTTTGCCCACACCTGCAGCAGATGTTCTCTTTGCTGCTGGAAAAAGCCACCTGAACACCATTCCTAATTTTCACGATGAAAATCCTTTTAGGAAGCAGGAAGACCCAGAGGCAATTGTTCCCCCTGCAATCCCCCAGCTGGATTTTTGGAGATGGAGAGCAGTACCAGGCTTCTTTATAGGGGAAGGCTTTCAGAAGCTATTTCCCAAACAGAGACTTTATAGACCCAAGAAACTGAAGGAGAATCATCTCTTACAACCAGCAGTCACTACTTTTTGGGATAAACCCCAAATGAAGATTTACATGCTGATTTTAACTACTTTATCCCGTAGTGGCATCAGAGCCATCGCTTTGGATCTCTGAGCTGAATGCTGTACAGGACAAACGCTGATTTTGTGGGTGCTCTCCAGATGGACACTGCCACTCCTCATCCCTCAGCCCAGGCAGCAGCACAAGGCAGGATGAAAATGTCCCAGCTGTCACTCCCCATTGCCACATTTACTTCCAGCTTCTCCTGTTGGAAGGACAGAGCCCAGAATACACAGAAGTCCCAGGATTTAAATAAATTCCACATTAAAAGCTGAATCCCAGATCCACGACTGGCACTCCTGACCATAGCTAGAATGCAACTGAGGTTTAAATGCATTTACTTTTATTGGCAGTTGTGAAATTTAGACAGTTTACCTCTGGCAGGGCAAATTGGGAGGAGGAAAACCAACCTTTCACTCACAGACTTCTGACACCTTCTTACTCAAGGCCAATTAACTCAAGCAATGAGGGATTAACAGCTCATTAACAACGTGAGGCCAAATCCCTTTAGTCTCCCCAAAATCAGGCAGGATTTGTATAAACAGAGAGTTTTGCAGGTCTCAGTAGCCACTAAAACATGTAATTCTCACCCCTGGTGATAATTACTGAAGGACAGACCTGTGGCAATAAGGATAACAAGAATAAAGCAAAAATCAATGCACATCTTGACATTTATTTAGGGGGAAAATATAACAAAAGAAGTCAGCTATGTGCTTCCAAGCAGAGGTTGGTAATTCTATGAAATTTTCTTGGCAGATCATCCTTTGCAAAATATTTGGCAACATCCTCCTAAAATTGAAAAGCTAAAGCTAGAAACAGACCCTGACCACAAAAGTGCTATTTAGCAACTAATGCAGCACAAAAGATACAAACAAATACCACATGAGGAAAAAAAAAAAAAAAAAGGCCCCAATTTTGACTCAGCTGGAGCAAAAACCAAACCAGAAAAGAACCTTTTCAGGTTACACTGTGTGCATTACATCGGTTTGAAAAGCTACTAGAAATAGCTCACTTTCCTGGGGAATAAGAAACATTTTTTAACATAAGATCATGAAAATCAAAGAATGCCCATGGAGCTGCTGATATACTTAAAAATGAACAGATGCCCAACAGCTTTACAGGCCAGAGTAGAATATAAGGGAAAGAGAAAAAAACCCTTCCAATACATTAAACGACGAACCAAGATGGATTTTAAAAGGGTTTATTCACCAGAAGATAAGGAGAATAAATGTAAAACAATTTTATTGTATTCCTATGTTGAATGCACAGACCATGACACAGAAAAAATCCACCATAGCATTATGGAGTACAAACCCAAATAACATTAAAAGATTATATATTTCATCAGCTGCAGGGGAATTTACTTATTCCTTAGAGATGAAAGAACTAAGAGATGTGACAACCAAAACATTTGAAAGAAAATATCTACGTGTCTTCTTTTCACTGACAAAAAAGGAGAAAAATCTGACTTTCCAGGCAGAGAGAGAACAAATTTCTAAAGGAAAAGGAGGAAAAGGCTGTGGATTGCTTTTTAAAAAAATTAAAACCTAAAGAATTTAAGACCATCATTTTACTTCTTTGCCAAAGAAAAAGGTACTTTTACCGCTAACTATGAGCTAACACAAGCAAGTCTCTTCAGAAAGGCAAAGCCGAGGAATCACCACTTTTAAAGGGAAAGAAATGGAATCCTGAGATTGTAATTGTTGTATCAAACCCAATGTAAAAACCCATATTGTGTCCTTTTCCTTATCATAATTTATCTGATAGAATCTAGAGAGAATCAGGTGGAAAATGTAGATTTAAGTAGAAAAAAATCTACCTCCAACAGAGCTGTTCAGTAATGACCTCCTTAAAATTTCAGTTCCTCAGAGATGAACTCATGACTACAAAATTAAAAGGAACAAGCCATAAACTTGTCTTGATGAAGAAAACAGGTCAGTGTTTTGCTCATTATTATTGTTATTGTTAAATAAACCAGTGACCAGAACAGAAAGAATGAAAAAAGAAGTTGTGTAATTGAAAAAGTTAAAGGAAAATTAGCTAAAAATAGGAGCTTTTTTTCTGTTCTACAATTAAACTTTAGTTTGCATCTGGACTGTATCAATTGTCACCTTCCTGGGGTGGGAACTGGGTAAGAGCTGATCCTTCTTTCTGATATTGGGACAGCTGTTTCTACTAAAATAAACCCCAACATTTATTTACAGTCCTCATTTTATGGTGATGAAATAGTGATCAGCAATATTTCTATTTCAGTAGAAAATTCAAAATTACAGCCTGGAATTCTGTTGGAATAAACAGAAGTGACATTTCAGTAAGTTTTTGAGTGAGGAAAAGTTGAAGTTCTGAATGTGCTGGTACATGAGAAAGGTTACAGAAAAAATATGTTTTGCACTTATGCTGATGAAGTAAAGAGGAAATATGCTGCCATTTCATTGCAGACGATAACTGAAAATCGTGCAAGTTATCTCATCCTCTCACACTTTATTTTTAGCCAGAATAGAGGAAAGAAACTGGTGTGATTTTTTCTATTTATTGTTTTCTTAATTTTAACCAATTAACTCCTTTAAATGATGCCACTTAAAAACAAGACTCTTTTCAAGACGACACTTGAAAATAAGAATCTTTTTCTACAATTTAATCTGCAGTGATGGAGCACCAGTTTCACTTCAGTCACCTGATTCCAAGCACTTGGCCAGCGACTTCCTCACTGTCTTTGAAAGATGAACCAAAACCGTGCTGCTCAAGTAATATGCATTAGTACATAATTAGAATATTCTGGTAAATCAGGCCTGCTAATTTAAGTGAAATTTTAAAGAAATATTTTTCAATTTTAACACACTCGAGAACATTTTCCATCTTGCCTTGTTCCTCTCGTCTATATACATTCGATTTTCTCGATCGTGTTTTTATACGGTTTGAAATTCCCCTTTGCTTGATCCCTGGGGAGCCCTCCAGGCTCATCCCTCCATCCCTCGGCTCTCCCATCCCCAACAAATGCAATCCTGTCCCTGCAGCAGCTGTGTGCATTTTCCATGGACAGCCTTCCCCAGCCAGACACCACTGAGGAATGTGCTGCAGAGAGCCAGAGGAAATCGGGCTAGAGACTCAGCTCTGCTCTAGGAAGCACAACAAAGCACGCAGGGAAAATTCCCTATAAAATCATGCAATGGTTTGGGTTGGAAGGGACCTTAAAGATCACCTCCTTCCACCCCTCGCTGTAAGCAGGGACACTTCCACTAGAAGGTTGCTCCAACCTGGCTTTGGACACTTCCAGGGATGGGGAATTGCACATAAAGCTGCCGTGGAGCAAAGCCACAGCCTGTCCTCCTCCTCCAGCGCTGCTGGAGCTGCCTCGAGCCAGCACAGTCAGTCTGTACTCGAGACATCCCACTGCAGCATTTACACAAACCTCAACACCCACGGAATGAGCAAAAGGAAAAATCCGTGCTCGTGTGCCCTGAACGGGCGGCTGCTCGATGGATCATGAAACCAAAAATCAAGACCTCCTTACCCATCCTCAGAAATCCCTTTGTCCTGTTTGATTCTGTGAGCCAAATTTAAAAACAAGACTCTCAGGACAGGAACTGTTTGGCAAAGTTTAGAAGGTTCTGCGTTAATCCAGAAGTTCTTCCTGCTGCTTCATAATTAACCAAGAAGCAGAGGATCTGAGCTCAACCAGTGCTTTAAATTTAATCACACACGTGCCTGAGAAAACAAAATGGTTTTATCAGAAACTGCTCATCCTGGGGCCTGTCTGGGTCTGGGCTGTGAACATATAAAATACTCTTCCTTTACTCACTGTAGACCAAATGCTTCAAAATGTCAGCTGCTGTTGGATTTCAACCCCTCATAAATAAAACACAAATACCTGAAGCTATTCATCACTGAGGGCAATAAGCATCCATCAGGCACTGCTTCCCATCAAATTGTAATTATTTTCGTTTTAACAAGAGAAAAATACATCTATAAAAGATGGTATAGCCCCACCTTTATTCTTTTTACCTACCATGTTTATATCTCTGTGCCTGTACAAGAGACTGCACCACTTATCTTCCCTTTGGATTAATGACTAAATCCCCCAAACATCTTTGGGAGCCTAATGTTTATAATTCAACTCTGATCCTGCGTGTCTGTACATCAAACAGCAAGTCAAGGCAAACATAACACAATTCTTTATTGCTTCAATAGCAATGATTGGCCAAGAATTGTGCACAGAGCTGAGAACAGGACAAAAATACAGCTTTTTGGGGTGGATCAGCACAAATACAGCTTTTTCGGGCGGACCATCACAGATACAGTTTTTTGGGGTGGATCATCACAAATACAGCTTTTTGGGGTGGATCAGCACAAATACAGCTTTTTCGGGTGGACCATCACAGATACAGTTTTTTGGGGTGGATCATCACAAATACAGCTTTTTGGGGTGAAACAACCCCTCAAATGTAAGAAAAAGTTATGCCTTTAATGCTGCACAAGACAAAGCTAAAAAAAATCCCTTAGGAATGATTTCTTATCAAGAAGACAACAGAGCCCCCCTGCAATAACCTCTTCACTCTGAAAAGAAACAGCCCTTGCCTTGCTGGAATGTCTCAAAATTCACATTTCAAACAGGCTACAAATGCAGCTTTTTCACACTGAGCTGAAAATATGGTTCATTCAGCTTTCTTTTCTCAGACATTCTTTCTCCAGCCAAATCTTCCTCATCTCTATGAAAACATGAACCTCCTAGACACTATATTCATGCAGAAGACATGAAAAAATACACTTGGGGGAGGAGTAATCCCAACGTGCCAAGATATCAAATCTGGCATTAAAGATGCCATTTTGAAGGATCAGTGAATGTAGCAGTTCTGGACACCAGGACTGGGGTGTTCTGAGGATATTCCCAACTAAAATTGTATCATCTTTCTACTTCAGGAGCAGAGAAGTCAGCAGAAACACAAAGAGCAATACATAGGATAAGGAACTGGGGAGAAGTACTGGAAGAGGACAATCCTGGAAGCAGTTCTGTTGCTCACCCTCCCATGTGCTCTTTCACTCAAGAGCTTAAACACAGTCAGACTGCAGATTCTCCACATGATGTTTTCCATCCATCACAGAAAAAGGTAAAACTTTGGCTCTTCCAGCAGCTGAGGAGGACCTTGCTGGCAATATTCACTGTGCTGGATAAAATTATGTACTCTAACACTTGGGTGAAAGAGTTTAGAAAGCTGAAGAGCAGAACAGAAACCTCTCTGTGCTAAACTCAACGATTTTTGTCCAAACAATCTAGGAAGGAAGGGTTTATCCAGCCTCTGTGTTTGATTTTTATTGGAAATCCAGGATGGACTTGGGACCAGCAAACTCCCAAAATCAAAGGCTGCTGTGTCCACCAAACTTCGCTGAGTGCTCTTACTGCCACGAATCCTTCAGAAACTGGGAACAAACTATTCCAAGTCCTTTCAAAAATTTAAAATCTGAAATACTAACAAAATGGCAAAGTCTGAGAAAGTCACAGAATGGCAGAACGGTTTGGGTTGGAAGTGACCTTACAGACCAACTCATTCCCACCCCTGCCATGGCAGGGACACCTCCCACTGTCCCAGGCTGCTCCAAGCCCTGTCCAGCCTGGCCTTGGACACCTCCAGGGATCCAGGGGCAGCCACAGCTTCTCTGGGCACCTGTGCCAGGGCCTGCCCACCCTCCCAGGGAAGAATTTAATCCTAATATCCAATCTAACCCTGCCTCTGTCAGTGTGAAGCCATCACCCTTTATCTTATCACTCCACATCCTTGTGAAAAGCCTTGGCAATCTCAACCACAAGGCATCAAGACTGCCTTGAGCTGAAGAACAACCTCATGAATATGGAGATGCACCCGTTCTGCACTGCTCTGAACTGGAATCACCTTGGGCTGAGGCTGCCTCTCCTCTTCACTCGCAGCTGAAGCAAGCAGCAGGTGCCAAACACGGCTAAAGGTAGCACGAAGGTTGTTTTTCCAGCTGGAACCAGGACGGACAGATGCTGGTGTCAGCGGAACGCGCTGCCAAACTCCGTCACGGCCTTGCTGACAGGAAGAGCTGCTCCCTGTGACAGGGATGATGTGTGAGCTTCTACCACGCACCTCTCTGACAGAACTGGGGCTCAGCCGCTCATCCCAGAGATCCTGGATGCTTTCCAGGTTATCCAAATGTTGGCAGTGAAAATGGCCATTGCATCTTCTGGAGACAGAGAGGAAGGAGATCCTGGCAGGCAAATGTCCTGATCTTTGATCTGTTCTTCCCTCTCAGGTCTCTGCTGTTGAGGGGTGGGTGGTGTGTGACCTGCACTGTTTGCTTCCTCTTAATGAACATCTCTTGTTGAAAAGAAATCAGATCTTATTTTTCAAATTTGGGAGACTGCCTGCTCCTCAAACTAAGAGTCAGGGAGAAATAACCATGGGGGAAACACTACTCCCACCACATAACTTGCCATTAACACGAAACACAGAATTCCAGAATGGTTTGGGGTGGAAGGGACCTTAAAGATCACCCCATTGCAGCCCCCTACTATGGGCAGGGGCACCTTCCACTATCCCAGGGTGCTCCAAGCCCTGTCCACCCTGGCCTTGAACATTTCCAGGGACACGGCAGCCACAGCTTCCCTGGGAAACTGTGCCAGGGCCTCCCCACCCTCACAGCCAGGAATTCCTTCCGTATATCCAACCTAAATTTCCCTTTTTTCACTTTGAACCCATTACTCCTTGTCCTGTCACTACAGTTCCTGGTAAAGAGAAATATGAGTGACAGGATATAATATTTAAAGCCAAACAGCTTAGAACATTCCACATCAAAGACTAAATCCTTAATAAGAAAAGCTATTACAAATATTACAAATGGAAAAGCAAAGGTTTCACCTTCCAGTCCTGAGTATTGTCACAGAGGGTGTCAACAAGCCACTGAGCATCTTAGTTCCCAAAATACAAATCCTACTAGCTGCATCCTAAAAGGAAAGCATGCAATTTCTCAGAAGAGGAACTCCACAGCAATAAGAAAAAACTCAAGAGCACTGCTTTGATGCCATTCCAAACACCCTTCCATGGAAAAAAAGAGTCCACGGAGTTCAGGCATGGCTACAGCAAACACTGCAGACCAGAAGGCTTTGATCTGCAGAGGAAGAGTGGAATCCCCCATGTGACAGATATTTTATGGTCATTTATAAGTGGAAGGAACATATATTCACCAGGGACAGAAGTGCTGAGTCAGGGATGGCCAATCCAATCAGTCTGCAGCTGCCAAAACATATTTGTATAAAGTTGGGAATATGTGATTAAAAACTGTCATAGCCATAACTGCTCTCTGGTATATAAAAAAAGCTTTAATACTCCATTCTTAACCCGTTGACTAATGCAGTAAAACACTTTAACTGATAAATGTTCATTATCTGAGAGATTAGAATGACATTAAGAATTCCTTTATAAATATCAAATACAGGTTTTCAACAGCCTTTGGCTGCACCAGGAATTATAATCCAGAGCTCTGAGAACAAGGCAGTGACCACACAAGTAGGGTTGTAGCCTGATTCAAACTGGACAGAGCCACATTTTTATGGAAACATTTAAAAAAAGAAAACACAAAGAAAGAAAAACAAATCTTTTTGTTTGTTTTAGATTGCATTTGAGCAAAAACTCTGTGTGTGCCACAATCTGATTTCATCGCTCACTACTTTCCTGCAGCAATCAGCGGTAAACCACTGCACGTTTCTTCTAAGTTAATGTCTTTATTTGGTGCAGGAGATTAAAAAATAATGATAATAATCTCAAGAGAAGAAAGACTGAGCAGGTGACTCAAGAAAGAATGCAATTTATGATATTCAATAAAATGCATTTCTTGGATACAGGCAGTTTCTGCCATTAATTTGACGCATTCCTTGTCCCCTGTGCTTACTTTTAAAGAAAGCCACTGTGGCCCTGCTCACAGTCCTGCTTGGAAAAGCCCAAACAAGCCATCTTTAGAATCGCTGCACAAGGTCATGTTTGATCATCGGGGAGGACAGAGATCCTGCTATTCACCCCGCGGCAGCGGCCGGCCCGGGGTGCTGGGCCCAGCACATCCACGGGGCTCAGCTGCCAAACAACAGCGTCCAACAAGGACCAATTTACATCATTTCTATCAACCACCCTTTTGTTCCCCTCTGCAGAGCCAAGGAGCGGTTCAAACTCTGGGGTACTTGGATTAAAAAACACAAAAAGCCAAGCCCAGTGAATGGTTTGGGTTGGAAGGGACCTTAAAGCTCATCCCATTCCTCCCCCCTGCCATGGGCAGGGAGACCTTCCACTGGACCAGGTGCTCCGAGCTCCCTCCAACCTGGCCTTGGACACTTGAACATTTCCCCTAAATCTCTCCACCAAACCTATTCGGAGTCATTAATAAATACTCCAACAAAAAATCCATACAGGAAATCTCAGGAAGGACGAACAGCAGTAAATTATCCCCCGAATCCAACTTGTGTTTTCCACAGTCCCTTCAGGACACCAAGATCCACAATTACACACAACAAATGACTGGATGTTCTGATGCAACCAAATTCCACAAGTTAAGCAAAACAGGTCAGTCTTATGCTCTTCCAAGTACTTCCAGAAAATACCATGGGCTGCAGAAACATGTGCTTATACAGCTGATGGTGTGACCTTGTTATCAAAGCAGCCTTAAACAAATTAAGACTACAAAGCCCTACTGAAAAGCTGCAGGTTCACTCACAGGTCATGCTGGTGTGAAAACCAATCCTGGGAAACATCTAACCACACTGGGAATTTACCCGGGATGGGATCTGACCAGCCACGTCCTAATGCTGGAGGTTAAAATCCATTTACAGTCTCCAGCAGCTTTTTAAAATTTTCTGCTCTAAGACCCCAGTGAAATGTCTTGTTTCTTCATTAGCCACACACACACACAACATCTATTTCAGCATGAAACAGATGCAATTCAGAATTTCAGAATGCAAACAGAACAAATTTATGTAATTTTTAAACACTGCTTTGAGACTTTCATTATTTACCACGGTGGGTAAACCTTTCCAGGAAAGGCAGATTAGAGAGGGAGTGGGCACAAAAAAATACTGTCAGCATATTATTAAGTTCCAGTTCTCATCTTTGTTATTACAGCCTCTTTCAGAAGTCAATAATGCAATGCTGGGAGAGATAAGTTATTGCAATGGATCAGAAATGGTTAAATATTAATATCCTCCATTAAAAAGAAAAGCTTTCCCACCATGGATGAGACAACTAACAAGTTAGGATTTTGTAATGGAAATTACTTCCAAGACTGCTAGACCCAAACTTGGATCTATTTACACAGGCTGTGAATAGACAAGAGTTTATTTACAAATGGTTTCTCACCAGCCCTGAAATTCATTTTGGGGAAAAAAATATATTAAAACAACATCAACAATCCAGCACTTACGAGCAATCCTACAATCAACCATTGTTTGCCCTGTGACAGACAAGAGAAGTAAAACCCAGAAACACTGAGAAAACACATCTCTGTTTTAAGCTTTTAAGCATGGTAGTAATGAAAAGCAAACCAGGCAGGAGAATTTTGGAAAAGCCTTAAATATTCTTCTGTAACCTAATAGTGAAGAGAAATATTTGCTTAACCTCAGTCTTCACCATCCAAAAAAGAGCCAATTACTCTAAAAGCTACCAAAAGCCCTAAGAAGAATTTGAAGCATTAACCACCACCACGAAAAAGCATCCGAGGAAGAGGCAGATGGCCCAAAATGAGAGGCTGCCTGGCTTACACATCCCAAAAACAACTGTGCTGGGGACCCTGGTGACTCATTATCAGTGAAGAAGCAGAGGAACCACATGAAGAGGTGAGGGGAAAATTCCGTTTTAATTTAAGAGCACTCTCTAGTAAACCTTTCCTGAGCTCTGTAACAAAAAACACTTGGATAGTCACTAATAAATGCATTTTATAAACACTTCCCACAGCCCTCAGTGAGCACAAGACGTGACATCTGCACTGAGACTTACCAGGGACTAAGAAAAATAAAAGTACCACGTTTATATGTTAAGTCCTTTCAAGAAAAAAAGGTTTACCTCTCTTTTAAAATTATCGTAACATCAGTGGCTTTAAAAAATAAGTTTGTTGTGCATATTTGTCATAAGAGGCAGTGCCATCTGATTCAGTATTCCCTTGATACAGTTCCTCCCTGTTGCAGGCCTTTACAAAAACAAAGAGCAAACCAATGACCTAGAAACAAATGCAGCCTCTCAAACTACTTTAAACTCATTAACTTTATACTTGTTTCAGACTCATAACAACGTCTGAAACGGCTGCCAAAAACCTTGATTTAAATTTGCCAGGCTGCACTAGGAGAAGGTTTGGGTTTACTCCTTATCTGAAACTATTTCAGGAGTAGAAGGCACATTTTTCATAACCCAAATAGTGGAGGGGGAGGAGAGGGCTGTGGTTTTTTTGTTTAAAGGGGATGGATGTGTTTACATGGCACGGAGCAGAGCCATGCACCCAACCCAGCTCCGGAACCGGAAGCTGGATGACATGTCAGCACCAGCTCTCCACTAATTACCAGGATAATGAGAAGCAGAATATTTCTTTTTCCACAAAGAGATGACACAAAAACACTTCCCTGCAACACAACTAGTTATTTCTTGTCATGCCGCCTGGTTATTTCTTGTCACGCTGCCCTGAGCTGCGCAGGCACACACAAACAAAGCAGCTCAAGGTATGCTGAGTTCCAGATTCATGACAGCTGAAATGTTCTTTTAAAGGATTTAGTGCTAGAATCCCTAGGAAAGAAGTTGGCTGATCTGAGACCAGCACTGCAGGAGAAAAAAAAAATAAAAGAGGAAGGTAAATATGCACCACGAAAACTTTTTAAAATAACTCCCCGAGGTCATAAGTAACCATTTCAAAGGGTGGTGGGAACAGGATCCATCTATAAAACTTCAATTTGAACATTAGCAAAGAGCCCTCCCCCAGCAGGAGCAATTACTGCTGCCTTTCATGTGGCACAGGAACACACCTTCCCTTGCACGCTCGGCTGTGTCAGGTCTGTTTTAAACACACTCACCGGCACTACAAAGGGAAACATCACACATCCTCCCTCCCCGTGCAGCTGAGCACACACACTGCCGAGCACAGGCTGAAAACTTTCAGGCTTTCTTTATAAGCTACCAAGCCCTAAAAGCTGCTGAGCATCCCTGAGGTATGAAGAACATCCCTGGTGCTTGAGGAACATCCCTGATGTTTGAGGACAGGGCTCATATGAGAAGAGCACACCACTGCCAGCACCTCCCGTGCCCCATGCCTGTGGCTCTGTTGATGTGAGCACCAACACGGAATTACAGAATGCTAGCACGGTTTGGCTTGAAAGGCACCTAAAAGATCGCCCAGTTCCAACCTCCTGTCCCCTGACAGGGACACTTTTTGTATGCACCATTCCAAGAGCTTCTACTTGATGTGCTGCACTAGCTCTACCTCGTGCTGTAGCTCCGTTCCAGCTTCTGAAGAGCTTTAATCTGCTTCTGCCTTTCGCAGGCTATTATTAACCTCGGGGATAAAGTGGCACCCTTTTAATCAGGTGCTTTAACTGGATGCGCCCTGCAAACAGGTACAGCCAAGAGATATCCTCTACCTCCTAGGGCAGTAACGTGGGCAAGATCGCCTGCAATACTCCCCAACTCAAACCTCCAAGAAGGGCACAGTAACAGAGAACCTTCTCTGATGCTGCAAGCACAGAATCCCAGAATGATTTAGGCTGGAAGGGATCTTAAAGACCATTTAGTCAAAGCCCTGCCATGGGCAGGGACACGTTCCACTATCCCAGCTTACTCCAAGCCCCGTCCAGCCTGGCCTTGGGGGGATGCAGGGGCTCTGGGCAGCCTGTGCCAGGGCCTCCCCACCCTCACAGTCAATCCTTTTCCACACAAGTGGGAATCCTCCGGCTTTGCCAGAGGCGGCCCCCCCGCCGCTCACCTTGTACACGTCGCCGTAGGTGCCGCTCCCCACCCGCTGGATCAGCTCGTAGTCCTGCTGCGGGTTCCGCCTCAGGATATCCCCGCTGGCCCGCACCGCGGGCTCCATGGCCAGCGCCGCGTCCCCGCCGGCCCCGGGATGCTCCTAACGCGGCGGCCCGCGGGCCATGGCTCCTGCGGCGG
>VZRL01004179.1:42074-67317 GCA_013397895.1 Origma solitaria
GGGCTGCGGCGGCAGGACGCGGGCGGGGGGCTCGGCTGGCCCGGGCGGGGCGCGGGGCTGCCCGGTGCCGAGGGGACACACGGGTGCCTGGGAGACCCCCGCGCTATCCCTGAGGGCCGGGATCCGCCCGTCCCGCGCCGCCAGCGTGAGGGGAATGGGGGGTGCGGGAGGGGCGCCTCTCGTGCCGGGGCCTCCTGAGGGAGGTACTGGCTACCGGCTCCGGCCGCTAACCGCCCCCGGCCCCGCCACCGCGGGNATCCCGGCTCACCTAGGGCCAGACAGCCCCGGCAGCTCCCTGGGGAGCTTGCCCTGACACCCCTTGCCCTGGCCCTGGTGTCCCCTCAGCCCCTGGTGGGGGATGTCACCCCAGCCACCACCCCTCCTCGGCGGGGAGCAGGGATCCCTCTCACCCCACCGCCCCCGGGAGCAGCGATCCCGCTCACCCCACCTTCCGCAGGCAGAGCCACAAGGCCACCCCTGGCTTGTCACCCCTCCAGAGGGCTTTCCCCATTTCTGGAAGCTGTAGGATTTTGTTGTCGAGTCACCCTCCAGACAGGGCCCATTTTAAACCCATCCCCTCGCAGCGCCCCTGATCCCGGGGGAGTGGGAGCAGCACTGCCGGGGAGCAGAGCAGGGTGACGGGGAGGAGGAAGTTCTGCTGTGTCTCCCTGCAAGGCTTCGGGTCCCTCCAGAGGCGCCTGCATCCTCCAGCAGCTGCTGCTTCCCACTGGAGCCCGAACTGGTCCCACAGGTGGGCTGCACCCACCTCTGCCCGCCTGTGACCGCGCTCAGCGATGTATCGCTGCACCCACTCCCACTGACACGCTGTTCCGTAGGAAATCAGGTTTTATCCAGCCATTTCCCGTTATTTGAGGAGAGTAATTTGCCATTTCCTCCGGAGTCGTATTCCATGTGAGCTCATTCAAGGGTGCCGGCAATACCCCGGCTCGGCAATATCCCGGCTCCTCAGGCAGAGCGGGTGAGATGAGCTGTGCTGTTTAGATACACAAATTACATTCTAATTTGTGTAGATGAGTGTAGGATTTCCCATGGCAATGATTAACAGTTCGGAGGCATGCTTGAGGAAGCGTTGGGGTAACGGAGTGTCTGATGCAGTGATGGGCTTTTTGGGATAGAGGGGGGAGAAAATGAACGAAGCTCGTTTGATCGGTGCCGTGTTTAGCTGTGACTTAATGAAGGTCCTCAGATCCTCGGGTAAACTGGAGGGAAAACTTGCCAGGGAATGTGGCGCCATTCTCAGCTTTGTCTCGCGGAGCGTGTGACAGACGTGTGAGCCCTGACTCTGTGCGTGTTGGGAATTGCACACACGTACACACGCTGGTGCTTTCCTTGCACATCCTGAGAGCAGGAGGAGGGAATGCAAATGATGCCGGATGTAAGTGGAGAAGGCATCACCCTGGGAAGTACAACCTGGGCACGGCGAGACAATCAGGCACATCCCTCAGCCTTGTGCTGCTGAGCCTTGCTCCCGGGAAATGTGATGTGTCACTGATGGGATGAACTCTTCCTCAGCTGCTCTGCAAGAATATGGAAGCATCCATGGATCCAAGTGGATCTCTGTGGGATCAACTGCCTTCTGCTGCCACCCATTCAGAGCTCAGAATCATTCCCTATATCCCATAGACGTTTACCTATTCCTAGAGGATTTCCTGGCCCTTTGCCAGGCTGGTTGACATCGTAAGAAATTAAGAAAGCAAAATGCCTCTGTTTTTAACTAGGAAAGAATAAATTTATTTATTCTATTTATACAACAAAACCTCATTGCCTTGAAAGCTGTGTTTACATCCAGTGACTGCAGCATTGTGTGGTGACATCAGTCCATGGGGTGACTGCTACATTTTTCAGCTGGCAAAGGAGGAGGGTCGGGCTTTTCCTGAAACTAAGGCAGAAAGGAGAAAGTCCTTGCTTTGTTCTAAAAATGGGCTTATGGGTCATTAAAAATATTAACGCTGTTTCGAAACGGATCAAACTTTGTCCTAGTTACTCAGGCCTGGAAACAGGCAGCTGCTTAGCGTAACCCTCCTTTGTTTCACAAAAATAATTTGCTTTTTTAAAGCTCACAGAGCAAATTAGGGTGAGTGAGTATATGGGATTGCCCCCAGTCATAGCCGGGTCGCTGTCACATCCCCGGGAGCTCATGTAGGGGTGTGTGATGCATCCAGAGCAGGATTTAGCCTTGGGCTAAAGGTCAGCATAAGGCTATGCCTCATTTAAGGCTCTTCCTGAACGTGCCAAGCGGTGCATAGACCTCACAACTCCTGCCAGTTGAATGGTTGAGGCAGCTGCGGTTGAAAAAAAATCACAAATAATTTCTTGCTGTGAGTAGTGGACCCTGCTTTTCCTAAAATAAGGATTGTTAGTCCAAATCATGCGTGGCACAGTGAAGTCCAGCCAGATCATGAAGGTTTGTAGTAGTTTACACTGATTTTTGTCTGAAATTCTTTGTGTTTGGCAGTTGCAGATGCTCAGCAGCCTGGTCCCTCTGATTCAGTAAGATTCCTGCTCCCAGTTGCTCCTTTAAACTGCACAGAGTGGAACAAATAATGTGAAATCTCATGTTTCCCTTCATGGCCAATTTTGTGTTGAAATTGGAATGACCCACCTATCAAGAATTCGGTTTTAAAACTAGGAAAGTTATTGCAGAGGTTGTAGATACTTCTTGGTGAAGGTTTTCAAGCTGGATAGGGGATTTAGGAGAGCTCCTAAAGGGAGCCAGGACAGGCCAAGGAACTGTTTTGAGGAGAAAGGACTCCTCTCCAACGCAGCCAGGAATCATCACTGCCACACTCTTAAACTGCACAACAATGGGTTAAACTGGGGAAAAAAGGATTATTTTGGTAGGTTGTTTTTTTACTTTAACCGTGTTAACATCCTTTCTCTTTGTTGTTTGATTTCTGCCCTTTTATGGTGGATTTTCAGTTTCCACTTCCTGGCATTTCTTTGTGACTCTGAACGCTGGGAACCTGACAAGTGAAAGCTGAGATGTTTCAGACAGAGGGGCCTTTACACAGAAAGGCAGAAATATTCACAACCAAATGAATGGCTTGTGAAAGAGAAAAGAAGATGAAGTGCTGGGACTTAAAAGAAGAGACAAGTCAACATTGCAAGCTGAATATGATTATAGAATCATGGAATGGGCAGGGACACTTTCCAGTAGGTCAGGTTGCTCCAAGCCCCATCCAACCTGACCTGGAACACTTCCAGGGATCCAGGGGCAGCCACAGCTTCTCTGGGCACCTGTGTCAGGGCCTCCCCACCCTCACAGGGAAGAATTCCTAATTCCCAATATCCCATCCAGCCCTGCCCTCTGGCAGTGGGAAGCCATTCCTGTGTCCTGTCCCTCCAGGCCCTTGTCTAGAGTCGCTCTTGTGCAGGCAGCAGCGTTGTACAGGGAACTGGAATAGCTGGAATCCACCAGAGGAGAAGGAGCAAGAGCAGCCTTGCCTTTTCCTTTTTGGGGAAAAACCAGGATGGCCTGAGCCTGCCTCGGAGTGGTGACACGGTGCCCTTGTCATGCTTCGTCTCATATCCATGCCATGAGTGGCTCCGGCCTTGGCTGCTCCTGATTAATGGAGATGGGAAGCAGTGAGTGGAGTTGGTTGTGTCTGGTTGCATTTTCCCTGCTGAGCCCGTGGGCGAGAAACAGCACACTTAAATATTATTTAGGGCCTAGGTGATGGTCAGAGGCAGCAGGCTTTATATTTACTCCCCTGGATCACTGACTGGAACCTTCTCCAGCAGAGGAAGGAGGCTGGGGCAGGTATTGTCATGCTCTGGGAGGCACAGGCATCCCATGGATCACTTCTGAAAGTCACTTCACTCTAGAGAGCCCCAAGCTCCTTTGTTCCTGACAGAAATTCTCCCATTTGCTATCAGTTCAGGGAAAGTGAAGTGTTACTGCAGGAAAGTAACTGAACACAAATCTCCCCAATGAGATGGAGGCTCCAGAGAAGGGGCTGAACTCTGCCAAGCCCATAAAGTGTATTTAAAGCACTCTGTATGCTCAAGTATTTTATGCAGAGTGTAATTACCTTTCATGTTATATCCTAAAATTTCATGGCGTGTTTACCAGACTTTATTTTCAGGCAATTTTAGCAACAAAAGGATAAAAATAATTCAATGTCAGAAGCCACTAAAACCAATAGTAGTGGTGAAGATGAAGGGAGGCTGTTGCTGACAGACAGAACAGATGAAGGATCATGCAGAAAATGTGTGCTGGAAGTGGGACTTCTGGAGATGTATCCCTGGAAGTGTCCAAGGCCAGGTTGGATGGGGCTTGGAGCAGCCTGGGATAGTGGATGAGGTGATGGGGAGGAATGAGGTGTTCTTTAAAGTCCCTTCCGACCCAAACCAGTCTGGGATTCTATGAAACACTGGAGCCTGGCTAGGCTTAAATATGGAAAAGGAAGCAGGCCCAGGATTTGCACCTGACAAAGAGATAATGGCTTTTTGCTAGGGCTGTGCCAGCAGTGTTTTGACTAACGCAGGTGGGAATGGGAGGTGTTCACCTTGCCTCTGACTCAGCCATTCCTGCTGTGTGAGCTGGCATGGACACAGCTACATAACTGTCTAACCTGACCTCAAACTTCCTGAAAAAATTCTAGAAAAAACTCTGATTTGCTGCATTCCCAAAGTAGTTGTGTGCCTGTGTCTCCAAAGCTCAGCCTGGGAGCGTGACAGCAGTAGGAGCTGCTCTTGCTTCAGAGCCAACTCAGCACTGGAGCTTCATGTAGTAGGTGTTGTAATTTAAAATTTCACAGTGGACTTTGGCATTTGAGATATTGTAACAGGCAGGTTTGGGGGCCAGTAATCATCCAAACTCTTGTTCCTGTCAGCAGTTGTTCACGTGGGAAGGTCCCAAACCACTCCTGCTATCAGCAGAATCATTCATCCCCTTGTTCCCTCTGCCAAAGGGAGAAGGGGCTGAGCTGGCCACGCTGGAGCTGAAGCTGTGCTGCTGCCAGCTGGGTGACTCAGGGCTGGCAGGAGGAAGGTGCTCTTCACATCTCCCCACTGCTCCAAAAAAAGCAAAGGGTGAGGATGAAGCCTGGCAGCAGCAGCCACCCTGCTCGGCTCTCTGCTCCGAGCATCCCGGGGTGCAGAGTTGGGTCCTTGCCGGGAGAGTGCCCACTGGATTGGGCAGAGGTGTGCAAACTCCTCCACCTCAGGTGCAGCTGAGGTGGAGGAGTTTGACCTGGCTTTGGAGAGGACAACTTGGCATCCCAAAGGGAGACTACCGAGTGTGGCCTTTTACAGAATCACAGAATCATTTTGGTTGGAAGAGACCTCTGAGATCATCGAGTCCAACCTATGACCAAACACCACCTTAACCAGATCAGGACACTGAGTGCCACATCCAGTCCTTAAACACCTGCAGGGATGGTGACTCCACCATGTCCCTGTACAGTCCATTTCTATTTACCTGCCAGTCTTGATTGTTGAAGGACAGCACTCATTTTTTCTGTGACAGTTTTCTTTACCTGTTTCTAAGTGATGCCCTGCAGCTCCCTGGGTGATTTTTGTCAGGCTGTGTCATTGATCCATCATTTCCACAGATTCATGGCAGCTGTGATTACATCCACTCTGAGGAGGTGCAGGTGATTTCCTAGTTGGGCATTATAAGTTCTGGCTCTGCTTTCCCATTCCCCCCATGGGTTTCCCAGCTCACCAGGTCCAGGTGTAAAGGGACAGCGTGGCAAGAGAGCCTGACAGACGTGCATGTCACTTCTGGGGGGCTTGGTGGCTCTGGTTGGTGGGTGCTACTGATGTGCAGCATTTAGTGTTTCCCCTGCTTGGATTTGGGGTCCTCTGGTTCTGTGGAGATGTCAAAAATCCGAGCGGAGTAGAGGGAAGGTTGTGTGGCTGTGAGGTCAGCTGTGCCCAGGGTGCAGGAGGTGCATGCAGAGAGACTATTTACGAGGCCACATAGTACCAGGACAAGGGGGAATGACTTCCCACTGCCAGAGGGCAGGGTTAGAGGGGGTATTAGGAGGCAATTCTTTACTGTGAGGGAGGTGGCCCTGGCACAGGTGTCCAGAGAAGCTGTGGCCGCCCCTGGATCCCTGGAAGTGTCCAAGACCAGGTTGGACATTGGGGCTTGGACGACCTGGGATAGTGGGAGATGTCCCTGCCCATGGCAGGGGGTTGGAACGAGATGAACCTTAAGGTTCTTTCCAGTCAAGGCCATTCCATGATACAGAAAAGGGTGTTGGATGTGTGTGTGGCTAAACCCAGCTTGGGAGGCTTTCTGCCCTGCTGGCCATGAGCCTTTGGAGGGTGCGGTGCAGGCAGGACTGCAGAGCAGGGATGGGTGTAAGACAGGGCTCTGCCCAGCCTGGCTTCCCTGCCCCACCCTCTGTAGGGCACTGTCTCCCAGGAGCACCTCTGTCTAGACACCTGGCTGCCCAGGCTGAGGGAATTTGCCAGCACCCAGCCGGCCAGGCCAGGCTCAGCTCTTCGTGATGCATCCTTTGTGCAGAATCAGGGCAGGTTATTGCTGGACACCGCCCCTGCTCTGACTCTCCAGTGCACATGCATTGCTTCCATGCCTTATTTCCCTGGATCAGATGCTGAGCTTTGTGCCAGCCTGTCGTGGAGAGGAGGATTCCTGGTCCATGCTCAGAGCTCCCTGCTCATGTGGATCAGATGCCGAGCTTTGTGCCAGCCTGTGGTGGAGAGGAGGAGAGGATTCCTGGTTCATTCTCGGAGCTCTCTGCCCCTCCCAGGCTCCTCAGAGCCCTGCTGATGATCGCTGGCTGCCATGTGGCAGAGGGAGCTCAGCTCAGACACAGAGAGCAGAACTCGTGTGCCAGCAGCAGCCACGCTGAACGCGCTCAGTGCAGGGGACATGCTTGGAGAGGGATGGCTGTGCTCCCCAGAGCCGTTGTGGAGGGCAGATAAGCTTCCTTGGAAGCTGCAGCTCTCTGGAGAGTGTCCAGAGGGATGGCGGCTGACTGCAGGCTCTGTTCGGGGCTTGGCTCGTGGTGCTGTTGGTGGCAGTGTGATCTGTTTGGGATGTAAACTCCAGAAAGGACCCACACAGATATCACTGCTGCTCAAACTAATCCCCTGAGAGCTGCTGATAAGCAGCCTGACACAACTGATACAGGTTACTCTGTGCCAAGGAAATAACAGCAAGTTAAAGCCTCCCATCAAATGTCAATTTCCTTTCCTTGGTAGTTTGTGTTTTTTTAAAGCTTCCCATCAAACCTCTATTTTCTCTCCTTGGTAGTTTGTGTTTTTCCATGCAGGAACTTTGTTTGAATGCCCTCAGAATGGCAGCACTGCCTGACATTGGTGTATTCATGTGTGTGACATCTGAGCTGGGATTGTTTTGTCTGGAGAAGAGAAAGCTCTAGGGAGATGTCGCTGTGGCCTCCCAGTACTTGGAAGTGGCTTGTAAAAAAGGAGAACGACGTTTTACATGGGCAGATAGCGATAGGACAAGGGGAAATGTATGTAAACTTTTAGTTTACAGGAGAGATTAGATTAGATTATATTAGATTAGATATGAGGAAGAAATTCTTGGTTGTGAGGGCGGGGAGGCCCTGGCACAGGCTGCTGCCCAGAGAAGCTATGGCTGCCCCAGCCCTGGGAGTGTCCAAGGTCAGGTTGGACAGGGCTTGGAGCACCCTTGTATAGTGGAATGTGTCCCTGCCCATGGCAAGGAGTTGGAGCGAGATGGTCTTTAAATTCCCTTGCAACCCAAACCATTCTGGAATTCTGTGATTTCAGCAGGGGAATTGGAGCCCAGGCTGCAGCCCCTGCTTTCCACAGGCAGCGCTTGGATAGCTGAGACTCCTGGCATCCAAGAGAGCCTGAGAGCAGGGCTGGCAAATTGGCTTCCTCAGGCTCTGGGTAGGCAGTGTTTGCACAGATGATGGGACATGGCTGTGTTTCCTTCTCTGGAATGAAATGTATTTATTGTGCAGGCTCATTTGAGGACAAGGCTGATTCCTTAGTGGGACTCGGGGAAGCAGTCAGCATTTCTGTGACCTGTTCTTCCATGGCTAAGGGAGAGCAGGCTTCAGCAAGCACTCGCCAAATGTTGCATAATTAGTGGCATGTCATTTACCTAATTTATTCTTCTCTAGGAGTTAAACATATTAGACGTGTCTGTCAGTCTGCACACAGGCACAACGTGAAATATGCTGTTTTAACTTAATTAGTTTAGGCAAAAGCAAGTCTTAGACCAGTTAAAGAATCCTTTGCTTTTTTTATGCTGTCTGACAGCCCAGAAAGTACAAACGCAAATCCTGATCTCCTTCCCCTTCCCACTTGGAATCGCCATATGGAAAAGAGACGTGGCTTCCACCCCGCTCCAGAGTCATGGAAATGAGCTGTTATGAAATGGGGAAAAGGAGCCGTATCCTGACAATTTCTGAATGAGCAGCTGGAGAATTGACGTAATTGCAGGGCGCCGGGAGAGAGCCGAGAGAAAGGAGGAGTCAAGTTAGAGAAGGAGTGAAAACAAGAGTGTGTTTAGGAAAGCTGAGCTCTCCTTCCTTTCCTTTTTGGCCTGATGAGGTTTTCCCACTGCCAGGTACAGCTTCCTTTAAAGCAAATAAGTAATTTATGGCCTGAAAGACCAGTTAAAAGAATTGATTTCCAGTAGTGTGCAGCCATTTTATAAAATAATTCCTGGCTCTTGGATGTGGCAGATAATCTAATAAACAGAACTTGGGAGTTTCATCACATGGAAATAAATATATGAAAATAAATATGAAAAAGGTAGTTCTGTCTGCAGATGGCCTATGTGAAAGAAGCAGAGATAGGGATGAAATTAGTTCAGAGACCTGCTTAATATAATCTCTTTCCTGCTGTCTCCAAGGAACTGGGAAATCATCATATCCTGCTCATAGTACTTTGTGTTGTACAAACAGCCTGGTTTTCCTGGTGTTCAGGCGATGGAAAGCAAGGATGTCCCCTAGGGGACCTGGCCACTTTGGGATCTTACCTGTGTCTGGGGACATTCTCCCAGAATCTCTTCATATCTGCTGATGTGCTTCATATCTTCTTATCAAATCTTTCAGATTCTGATGTTTTGAAGGGACAAAACAATCCCTTCTCTGCACTGGTTGTTGCTCTTTCCAGAGCAGAGGGGCTCCAGCCAAAGTGCTGGTCCCACTTCCCTCTGTCTGCGTGCCTGGAGCGGGGATTTGTCTGGTCTGGGAAGGTGGCACAGCTGTTGCACCCTCATGGCTGAGTTAGAGTCAGAAATATTTAAGTTTAATTTGGTTTACAAATCTTTTCCTGCCCCCGCCATGAGTCATATCCTATGCAAGGATCTCTCCACTGTCCTTTCTGTGCAGCTGGAAGAAGAAAATAAAAATTGGACCGGGTTAGCTGAGCAGGGCTTTGGGAAACACCACAAGAGAGGAGGCATTTCCTATTCTTTATAGGGCCCTTGCAGCTTGGCAGTGCTTAAAAAGAGCACAGGATCCTGTGGCCCTTTGGCACCTGATCATCCTTACCTGTTGGGAATGCCTCAATGCTGGAAAGGTGTTTGGTGTGTGCCTGCTCTGACACCTTCATTTGGCAACGTGTGCTTGAATCCTGGCTCCGTGAATTTGAAATGGGAAGAATTTTTTTTTCCTGGAGGACCCTAAGCAGTGACATGGGGCAGGGGCTGGTGCTTGAAGGGATTTTAGTGCTGCAGTCTGGTGGAGAATCTCGCTTTTCAGAGCGCTTGGGACTTTTGTTTAGCTAGAAAACCTCCAAGCATTGGAAAGAAAAGATCTTTGTCTTTCAGCTGTGAGCAAAGAAAGCTCATAGTATATGTCCGAGAGCCACCAGAAATCCCCTGGCAACCAGGCTTAATGATCCCGGTGCTTCCTTGTGGGATCTTAGGAAATCAGGACCTCGTACAAAAGCACTGCTGTTATTTAAAATATGGTTACTGCTGGAGGCTTCTTTATAGAGAGGCCCGGAATGGGCAAATCCTATTCCTCTTGATATTTATAACTCTTCTTTTAGCATGTGCACACACAGTCCTTGTGCTTTGGAACAGCTCAAAACTGGGTCCCCAAGGTCAGGGGCTGAAACAGAGACTGAGAAGGTTCAGCTTGAGGCAAAACTTGGGAAAGTTACAGCCTGAGCCAGCGAACCGGGAAGTTTTTGTCGGAATGTGGGGGGAACTTTCCATCTCACGCTCCTTTCCCTGCTGGCAAGGAGATTTCACGTGGCTGTAGGTGAGCTGACTGGCAAGATTTATCACCCTCAGCATCTCTTCCCTGTGCTGGAAAGTTTGGAGAGACCAGCAAAGGAAAATTACTGGAGCTGGCCTGCTCTTTGCAAATCCCGGGGCTGCAGGTCTTAAAATGCATCCAGGTCCTGTGAGACCCTCCTGTGTGATCCCTCCACAGCCTGGGCAGCAGCTCCACAGGGAGCCATGCCATTTCCAAGTGGGAAAGTGGGCAGGGCCTGTGCTTTGTGTGTGCTTTCCACTTGGGAGTGGGGAAGTGGCTTTTATCAGGATGGGCTTGTGTCTGCGTGGCCTGGTTCCTGCTGGGAGTGTCCCAGGGGATGCTGCCGACGAGGCTGATGGCAGGAACAGTGGATTGCACTTGGAGCATCAGCACAGGCTGCAGATGGAGCAGCAATGTGTGGCTGCAGGAACAGCAGTGGCACAGGATGCGCACAAAGGCAGCATCCTTTGGTAGAGATGTGAGGTCCCTGGGCACCTCAGCTGGAGTGCTTCCATTTTTGAGGCAGCCTTCAGGAAGGGCCTAGTGGGGAGTTTCCAGAGGAGAGCAGATCCCTAGAAAATGTGGTAGAAGGGATGATGGGGGCCTGGGACTTCTCTTTTCTGGCAGAGAAAGGGCTGAGTGAGATGTTATGGCAGGTGCTGTGTAGGTAGGAAGTTGCAAGGATCTGTTCTCAGTGTTTGTCAAGGGAGATTCCAGCAGGGAATGCTCTGCCTGTGTGGAGCATGTGGCCAGATGACCCCAAAGTGGCATGGAGTCTCCACTGGGTTCTCTGAGGTGCAGCAGATCTGCTCTGGAGGATGCCGTTTTGGGATGGATATTTGAGTTTTTGGGCCTCTCACCACCCTGGCCCGCCCCATTGTCACTGACTCCTCGCTGTGCAGAGGAAGGAACCAAAACCCCCTTGTTTTTCTGTTCACACAGGTAATTTTGCAGACCAGACTTACGAGTGGAGCTCCGAGGAGGAGGAATCTGTGAGGAAGGCAGGGCCAGTGCAGGTCCTCATTGTCAAAGATGACCACTCCTTCGAGCTGGATGAAGCCGCCCTGAACCGCATCCTCCTCTCCGAGGCTGTCAGGGATAAGGAGGTCGTGGCTGTGTCCGTGGCTGGAGCCTTTAGGAAAGGAAAATCATTCCTGATGGACTTCATGCTGCGGTACATGTACAATAAGGTAAGGCTGCAGCTCAGGGGGCTCTTCCCAGGGCGTGGTGTTCCTTGTAGCTCCCATGGGCTGCCCAGGGGTGAGCTGGACAGGACTTGGTGCTTTAGAAATGCTCGAGCCTCTCATGAGCCTGGGCTTCACAAAATAAAACACGGCAGATTCTTCCCCAAAAAGAAGTGTCATGGACTCTTGACTTTGGAGCAGGGATGTTCTCATCTGCTGCCCTGAAACACAGAATCATTTAGGCTGGAAAGTCCCTCTAAGATCATTGAATCCAACTGCTAATCCAATATCACTGTATTCACCACTAAACCATGTCCCCAGGTATCCTATCCACGTGTCTTTTGAACACTTCATGGATGGGGACTCCACCATGGCCCAGGGCAGCCTGTTCCAATGTGTGACCACCCTTCCAGTGAGAAAAGTTTTCCTAACATCCACCCAAAATCTTCCCTGGTGTAACTTCAGATTGTTTCCTCTTTTCCTGCTGCTTGTTCCCTGGGAGCAGAACCCAACCCCTGGGCTGCCCCCTCCTGTCAGGAGTTGTGCAGAGCCACAAGGTCCCCTCTGAGCCTCCTTTTCTCCAGGCTGAGCTCCCCCAGCTCTCTGGAATCCTTGCAGCCCCTTAGTGTCTTTTGTGTTGTAAGGCCCCTTACCCTTTTTGTAAGGAAACCTCTCCAGCACTGGGGTGGAGGCAGCACAGGCGGAAAGTGTGAAATCAAAGTGAGATGAGAACTTCAGCAACTCCTTCTGTTCCTCCTGCAGGAAGCAGTGGACTGGCTCGGGGATTACAATGAGCCCCTGACTGGTTTCTCCTGGAGGGGCGGCTCCGAGCGGGAGACGACCGGAATTCAGATCTGGAGCGAGGTTTTCCTGGTGGACAAACCCGATGGCACAAAGGTCTATGTCTCTCTGTTGCTGTCAGCTCATTTTCCTCTCCCAGCTTTTGGGGCTCTCCTGCCTTGCCTTAGGTGGCTGTGCAAGTTCAAGGAGGGTTTATCAATACCATGTCCCTAATTTAGCATGGATGGGTTTAACACAGTGAGGTGATGTCCATGTGTCCCTGATGTGCTCTCTGTGCCCCTCTGACTCTGGGAATCCCAGAGTTTATTTCTGTACTACTCTCAGAGATCTTGAATCTCATGTCCTTCCTGCCCTTTTCCTTGAGCAGAAGTTGTAAAGTGGAGTTTCTTCATTCAGAGTTGTCACAGTGGATTTGGAGCATCCTGCAAATTCAGCTTACGGCCAGGAATATTTGTATTTATCTGCACTTCAACGCAGAGCATGACACCAAATCGACACTGAGTCATTCAGGGTGTGATTCCTAACGCTGGCTGAGTGTGTTTGGGTTAGGGAGGTGCAAAATGTGTTTGGTTTCTGGTGCAGACTCAGGCAGAGCCTCCTCTGCACTGACAGCAGGCGTTTAAGGAGCAGAGCCGTTCCCTCACTGCCTTGTGGAGCATTAATTTTGCTGCCAGCTGGAGTCACCCTGCTGTCTGCCAGGAGTGGCTGGGGATGTGCCTTTCCTTTGTCCCCCACCGATGAGGAGGCCGAGGCAGAAGCAGTGAGACTCCAGCACAGTGTCTCAGCTGACATTCCCCCCATGGCACCCAGGGTGGGTTTGTGGCTGCAGGTGCTGGGGGTGCTGACCCGGCCCTTTGTGCCCCGCAGGTCGCGGTGCTGCTCATGGACACGCAGGGCACCTTTGACAGCCAGTCCACCCTGCGGGACTCTGCCACCGTGTTTGCCCTCAGCACGATGATCAGCTCCATCCAGGTGAGAAACCTCACCCCAGCAGCCACAGAGGCTTCCCTTCCTCCAGGGCTTGCTTGTACCAGCACCAGCTGGGGCCTTGCTGTGTCCCCATGGGATGTTGGAGGCTTTAGCCACACCAAGCCTCAAGGACAGGCTGTTCTGAGGGATCTGAAGTTGATTTTTCATTTCAATGCAGGTTTATAACTTGTCCCAGAATGTGCAGGAGGATGATCTGCAGCACTTGCAGGTAAGACAAAGCTTCAGGGTGACCTAATTGTGGCTTTCCAAGGGCCGACAAGAACAGGGAGAGACTATTTACGATGGCCTGGAGTGACAGGACAAGGGGGAATGGCTTCCCACTGCCAGAGGGCAGGGTGAGATGGGATATTGGGAAGGAATTGTTGCCTCTGAGGCACTGGAACAAATTTCCCGGAGAAGCTCTGGCTGCCTCATCCCTGCAAGTGTCCAAGGCTAGCTTAGACAGGGCTTGGAGCAACCTTGGGCAATGGCAGCTGTCCCTGCCCATGGCAGGGGTGGAACTGGATGGAATTTGAGGTCCCTCCCAACCCAAACCTGGGACTTTATTCTGTGACTGTGACTTATCAGCCTGGATGTTGCCATCTGGTATTGGCTCAGTCTGGGTGACCCCCAGGGGTGATTTGAGTTCTGACTGTTGGAGACAAGCAGCTAATGGGATTTTTGTGGCACAGGTGTCCTGCCCATTTCCTGGAATTGCCTCCTGCTTTCTCTTCTGTTCAGGTGATTGATTGATTAATCAATTAGGTAGGTTCTTCCAGGAGCTTAAGGAAAGGAAAGAAAAGCAAAAGTCCAGCTGAAAAAATCAGCATTTGAAGACTTCTGAATTATTTCAGTCCATAAATATTATTAACAATAACACCTTTTTAACACTGAATTTATTCAGTGCTGCCCTGATCTTTCAGTTTGGATTTTAAGCCATGACTGTTTAACAAGTTGACCCATTTTTAGACATCTGTGAAACACATTATTGTGCCTTCAGTTAGAAATTAGAGTGCAGAGAGGCTGGAGAGTCTTCAAATCTTGCTGGTAGGCTGATTTCAGAGTCTTTGCACAGCGGGGGTTTGCAGGGAAAGTACTTATTTCTGAATTCATTTCCGCTCGTTCCTGGAGTGTTTAGAGGGAACAGGGCTCCAGCAGTCCCCTGGAGCACGTGAAGTGTCTGGTTGGTATGAAACCAGCAGCAAGCAGCTGATCTGAGCCATTTTCCACAGATTTGGCAGCCAAGAGCTCCAGGCTGGGATCTCTCACATGAGAGCTCAGCACGGCGATTGTCGATAACAGCTCTGTGTGCCTCGGGGATGTGAGCTGGGAGCCCACAGCCACTCTGTGTCCAGCTCTGCATGTGCTGCTGTTAATCCCTGGTCATAAATGTCCCTTACTGCTTCATGGAATCACAGAACTCCCTCAAGAGACCCACAGGGATCATGGATCCACCCCCTGGCCCTGCACAGACACCCCAACAATCCCACCCTGTGCATCCTTGGGAACGATGTCCAAACACTCCTGGAGCTCTGGCAGCCTTGGGGCCGTGCCCATTCCCTGGGGAGCCTGGGCAGTGCCCAGCACCCTCTGGGGGAGAATCTTTCCCTGAAATCCAACCTAACCCTCCCTTGGCACAGCTCCAGCAATCTTTCAGGTCCTGTCCCGGTCACATAGAGCAGAGCTCAGCGCTGGTGCCCCCGTGTCCCACAGGCAAGCTCACTGTGCTGTTCTTTGCTCCCCTTCCAGCTTTTCACTGAGTATGGCCGGCTGGCCATGGAGGAGACATTCCAGAAGCCTTTCCAGGTGAGTCCAAGGGTCCTGGCCAGCTCATTTGTCCCGGAGCCCGTTGGCTTCACCACGAGGTGTCACTGCAGTTTGCAGGATGGGAGGAGATGGGCTCGCCCGGGGATCAGTTCAGCTGCTCCAAGGAAGGGCTTTGTGCTTCCTTCCTCCCAGAGATGCTTCCAAATACACCCCACATCCCTCTTTCTTTCCTCTCTGAACCCTTGCCATCCCAGGAGCTCTGGCCTGTCCTGCCAGGCTTGGCAAGCAGCTGGTTTTGCAGCAGGTTTGTCACATTCTACTCAGGAACCCTGCCCAACCTTTGCTCTGAGAGGTTTGAACTCACCTGCCCTGGCAATCCTTGCTTCCGGTAAAATGAAAGGATAAGGATTAGCAAAACCGAAAACTCGGTGTAAGTGGGGTTTTAACTTCAAATAAGGGACATCTGTTCATCCTGCTGCTTCCCAATCTGTGAAAAGCTGGTGTTGAAAAAAAGGCAGAGGGTTTGACATCGACAATAGGTGAGGTTGGTTCCTGTTTTTAAAGACACATGAGTGTTTTGATTAGTTTGGATGAGTGTTTGTGGCCTTCCCAAAGTAAAAAACAGCAGAGAATAAAACCTGTTGTAAAAATGCAAAGAGTAATTGGGAATGAGTTACAGCTACTTTACATTTTCTTGCCAATATAAAAAGAAAATTGTTGTCCTGGAAGGACTAAGGGGTTTATAAGGTGTCTGTGGTCAGGAAGTGGAAATAAAATTAAAAGGTTAAAAAATACAAGAAATGGACAAATTGAGATTTTGAGGGTGAGCAGGTGACTGATAAATGGTATAACCTCCAGTAAAAATATATGACAGGCAAGAGCTTGAGGAAAGCTGAAACATGGTACAGCAAAAAAGCCAGACATTAAATAAATATTCCTGCTCCTTATTTAAAAACTGCGCAGATAATGTAGCCAAATACTCCAGTGAAACTGAGATACTTCCTACTCCATCAGTAAAAAGGAGGCTGCAAGGGGAAACTTAAACGTGCTTAAATCATTAGGGCCTGGATAATAGGCTCTGATTTTTACCAAACTCCATAATTGCTGTCGAGTCACACAGTTTGTGGATGGTGAGTCTTGTCAAACAATCCCATTATCAATTTTTAAAAGACCACGAGTTGGGTTGATAAAAGTATCTCTTGCCATGATCCGTCCCCTTCTGTCAGCCTTATCTCTCCAGGATGCTGATTAAAAGCAAATGAAGTCAGCATTGTCTGGTTTAATCCATTGTTAATGGATTAAAAACTCATTAACTGATAGATGCCAGAGCATGCTGAAGTAATTGTAACAGGGAGTCATCATCCTTCAGAAGTGTTTCCTCAGGATCCCCCCAGGCTCTCTCTGATTCAATGTCATCTTCGTTAATGATCAGGGGAAAATTATCAAACGGCTGCTGGGAACCTTTGTGGCTGTGACAAATTTGGTAGAAAGGTTGATGGTGCTGTGGCCAGGTGAGAAATGGTCTGTCCACATCCAGCGTGGGCTGATTCCTGCAGAACATGGTTTTAAGCTTGAGAGTGTTAATTAGAGAGCAGGAAAAGTGAGGGTGGGGAGGTCCTGGCACAGATTTCTCGCAGAAGCTGTGGCTGCCCCTGGATCCCTGGCAGTGTCCAAGACCAGGCTGGACAGGGCTTGGAGCAGCCTGGGACAGTGGGAGGTGTCCCTGTCCCGAGGTGGAATGGGATAAGCTTTAGTATCCCTTTCACCCCAAACCCTTCTGGGATCTTGTGATTCTCCAAGTGTGATGGTAAATAAGCTGCAGTTGCATTGATCCTGCTGGAAGGGAGTGAGACTTGGCAGTGGAAAATTCACATTTCCCTTTGTCTCCCTCCTCTCCTCACACTGAGGAGCCCTCGCCAGAGGCTGGCCCTGAATGTGGGGCCTTCACAAAGGCAATGGTAAACACAGCCTGTCTGGAACAATTTTATTTCAGAAAAAAAATCATAATTGCCAATTCAAGGCATGCATAATGCGTTTGTGGAAAAGTCCTAAACATGGACATGTCTCTTAGGCATCTCATGGAGTCTGAGAGAACAGCATGTCCTGTAGCAGCTCACTGGGTGCAGTCGCTGTGGCTTCTCCTGCCATTAAAAAAGACCAACTCACTGTTCTCTTTTTTTTTCATTCTAAACTTTTTCTAATGTTTTATGGAAGAGAAGACCGGAAGTATTTCCCCTGCCTCCATTAGATTTTTGTTCGAAACATAGCCAAATTTTAGGGAAATTCCAATGAAATGGGTTCCATTTGCTTATTCATGTGCCTGAGAGGAGCCCTGACACCTCTGCCAGCCCCTCCTGGGCTTTGGCATTCAGGACTTCCCCCTCCAAACCCTTTATTTCCTACATGGCCTGTTGGTCCTTTGCACAGATGAGGCACTGGAGACCTGATTTTTTTCTGAGAGCTTCTTTTTTTTTTTTAAGATTCAAAGTTGACCGTTCTGGTATTTATTTATTTATTGCTCAGGAACTTTGAATGCCTCAATAAAGATTACAAAAGCCAATGATTTCTTATTCACCCTCATTCCTCTGCATCTGCTTCTCATTAAAAGTCTGTCTGGAAGGCTGCCCGGTGAAAAAGGCTGAAAAAATGAGGCTGTAGAATTCCCATAGGATGGAACTAAATGTGGCTGGAATTAGGGAGCTCATTGCCTTTTGTGCTGGTTAGCAACAATCCCTTTCCTTGGGCAGTTTGGATGATTGATGCTGTTCTGCCAGCCAGGATCTCAGACCGGTGCAGCAGTTTGTGGGGTGCTCCCCCTTTCCCTTGTGGGGTGGTCTGTGTGCCATGATGAGGCACACAGGGACCTCTTATTTCCACCAGGAAAGGTGGGAGATGCTGCTGGAGCTGGGAAAAGGCTCAGGGGTAGGTTTTTTTGTGGTGTGAAGTGGGGGTGAGGGTGCAGGGGGTGTTCAGCCCCCGCTGAGAGCTCTGAGCAGCACATCACTGACCCCTCTGTTCCGTGTTTTCTAGTCCCTTATATTCCTTGTTCGTGACTGGAGCTTCCCTTACGAATTTTCTTACGGATCTGACGGTGGCTCAAAATTTTTGGAGAAGCGGCTGAAGGTACGTTCTGCCTGCTCCGGGTTCTGGGGCAGCCTGGGATAGTGCAAGTGTCCCTGCCTGTGGCAGGGGTGGAATAGGATACTCCTTAAGGTCCTTTCCAGCCCTATCCACTCTGTGATCCCATGATTTTTGGTTCAGATGGGTGGCCACAGCATTCGTGTCAGGTATGAGCTGCAGTGCTGGTTATGGTCACGTTTAGCTAAAAATCACGGAACAGGCATTTTGGGAGGATGAATCTCCTTGCCACATTCAGGCTTTTGCCCAAGCCCAGCTCCCTGTAACTCTCCATCAGAGTCAAAAACAATGGGAGTCAGTAGATTCCCAGGAGAGTGGGATTGATGTTTTAGTAATTAGGTAGTTGTACAATAAAAATGATGGGCAGGGTCTCCTTGGGATCTGTCAGGAAATGCATGGCTGATTTGGTTGTGGAGAGACCTAATTAAATGTGAGGCACAGAATGCCCTGGTGGGAAATCCCAAATGTTTTTGTATTCCAGTCACACATGGACATGTGCATTTTCCAGATGATAATAACTTGCTCTGGGGCATGTGGTCAGAGATTCTCCAGGTCCTTGTCACTGGAAGAGCCTTGTCTTTGTCCTCATGCCTGTGGGATCTCCTTCTGTGTTCTTTCCCCCACTGTAAGCACCCACAGAGGACATTTGGCCAATGCTCTCAGGGGTGCACAGGGTGGGATTGTTGGGGTGTCTGTTCAGGGACAGGAGCTTGATCCGTGATCCCTGCGGGTGCTTCCAGCTCAGGATATTCTGGGATTCACTGTCTCCACAGGTGTCAGGCAATCAGCACGAAGAGCTGCAGAACGTCAGGAAGCACATCCATTCCTGCTTTACCAAAATCTCCTGCTTCCTCTTACCTCACCCTGGCCTCAAAGTTGCCACCAACCCCAATTTCGATGGAAAACTGAAAGGTATGAAGGCAAAGCTCTGCTTTCTATGCTGATACCTCAGATGCCCTGCCAGACTGTCCTGCTTCTTCCTGAAACCTCCTTAAGTATTTTCCATAAAAAACCTTCTGGGAGAAGAGTTGGATCCTCCTCCCAGTCATGGGCACACCCCCATCTGCTCCTTCCCAGTCCAGCCGACAGATGTGGAAGGCAAAAAGTGAAGGAGGTTTAAAAGGTCTGAGAGCTGCTGACAATTACCTACTGTCAGACACTGATAGGAGAACTGGGAAGGGCAGGGATGAGGCTGGAGGTTTATGGACATGGTGTTAAGCCTGCAGTTAACTCCTGTGCCTCACCTGCACAGGCACAGCCTTGCTGCAAGGATGGAAGGCTGGTTCCACAAGCACTCAGAATGTTACTTCACTTTGAAAAGCTTTCCAGGGAATATTTAATCTGCCTGGTTTATCTGATCAGTGGTTTCCCTACAGGGCAGACTTGGTTCAGCAGGTTAAAAAAAGGGGGAAGGAGAAAAGAGCTGTGGTGAGATTCTCCACCCTGAAAGGAGCCACGTGTGGATATTTTTAGGTGTTTGTTGTGAACTCCTTACCGGCGTGGCTGGTTCCAGGCTGCTGCAATCTTAGCAATAAAGAGGTCCATTAGCCACTTAAATTAGCAGGCAAAGATGTGAGTTATTCCCTGGTTTTGTCTGGCTCAGACTTTTCTCCTGGCAAACTCTGTGCTACGCAGGAGGGACAGGGAGGCAGCAGGAGGGAGCTGGGCTGGGGGAAGCGGAGCTGTTCCCTGCAGTTCCCCCTTCATCTCAGGTGCTGAGGAGGATGGGAAAAGTGCTCTGTGCAGACAGGAGCTGTCAGCAGCTCCTTGACACAGTTTTCTTGTTGCCTCAGAGCCATAGTCAGCTTTTTGTGCTCTGATGGAAGAAATGCAGGGGATCTTCCCTGCTTTTCTTACCTTCCAAGTTCCTGGCTGTTGCATTGTTTTTTTCTGCCTTCAGTCCAAAATAGTTTAATTTAAATGGAAACACCAACAGTCCCACCCTGCGCCTGAGAGCATTGCCCAAACCCTCCTGGAGCTCTGAGCAGCCTTGGGGCTGTGACCATTCCCTGGGGAGCCTGTTCCTTCCACCCCCTGGGGGAAGAACCTTCCATGGCAGGGGGTTAGAACATGATGGTCTCTGAAGTCCTTTCCAACCCAAACTATTCTGGGATTCTGTGATGCCTTTTTTTTTGTTCCCCCCAGAAATAGACGATGAGTTCATCAAGAACTTGAAGATTTTGATTCCTTGGCTTCTTAGTCCCGAGAATCTGGACATTAAGGAGATCAATGGGAACTATATCACCTGTCGAGGCCTTGTGGAGTACTTTAAGGTATTTATTTAATAAAAAGTGGGTTTGTTCATCTGGGGAATTTTGCTGCAACTAAAAGGGAATTTTGCTGCAACAGCAGGCAGGGCAGCACTGACAGTCCTGACACACTGTCAGTGTTGGGGGCCAACACCTCATGGTCCTGTGTTTGACCTCATGGTGAGCCCAAAAAGTGGGAGGAGCTGTTTTCCTCCCCTAGAGAACTGAGGACTAGAGGGGGATAAGCCGAGGACTGTATTCCGGTTGCCTCTGGAAAAAGCTTATTTTTGTTGTCATGGCTACTGCGCCATTTCCATGCGAGACACTGGTGAGTAATTCTCACCACCTCCTCTCCACAGCTACTTGCCTGTGGCTCCTTCTCCTCCAGGGAAGGACAGAGGTAGGTGCAAATCCTTTGGGAGGGATACTCACAGTGAGCGGAGGAGGAGGGAGAGCCTCCAGTGACTGACCCAGGCCCCCCAAGGAGTGGCATTTTCTGACCAAAGCCATCGTGTGCTGAACATCCTCCTCTTCCCTGCTCCTAAATCCTGCCAGAGCTGTGTCTGGAGCCGGGTGGGGGTGGTTGGTGTTGCTCCTGTGTGCTGCATTCACATGATTTCCTTTTCCCCCACTTCTCCAGGCATACATAAAGATCTACCAAGGGGAAGAGTTGCCACACCCCAAGTCGATGCTGCAGGTAAGTGGGAGTGGGAGCTGTGAGACTTCCTGCACTGTAATTGCCATTAATTGCCAGGAACTGGCAGAGGTGTACAGCTGGTGCAGCACAATGGGTCAGCTGTGACTTTATTCCAAGTGCCTCAGTGTAATGACCCAAGGAACAGCACTTTGGGAGACATTTGGCAGTCCCAAGCCTGCCATGGCTGAGGAATTGCACCCTGGATGGGCTGTGGGGAATTGCTGAGCATCAGCCAGCTCAGCTGGAATGACTCCCTGCAGGTGAATAGCATCTTTGGGGCCACACAGGGAGGTGACACACGGGAAGTGGCTCCCGGAGCCAGACAGCCTTGCCGGGGGTTGCAGCTGGAGCTGTTTACTTGTGGCTGAGCCTTTTATCTCTTTCCTTGCTGGTTCCCACAGCTGAAGCCAAAGTTTTCGTTGCTCTGGCTTGGAGGGTAGGAATCCTCTCTTTGTGCAGACTTTTGGATGTGTAAATATGGGCTGATCGTACTTGGGATTGGTTGGAGGCTGGGAGAGCACCCTTGGCTAACTCTGGGTGCCACACACGTGTCCTGCCTGTGGACATGTGTGGCCCAGGAGTATCCAGGGAGCTGCTCCCTGCACTTGCACAGCTTAACCCTGTCCTGCACCTAAATTCTGTGTCCCTTTTGCCCTTACAGGCCACAGCAGAAGCCAACAATTTAGCAGCAGTTGCCACTGCCAAAGACACCTACAGCAAGAGGATGGAAGAGGTGGGTGGTGCTGAGCAGGTCCCTTCCTGTTTTCCTGACTCTCCTGTCATAGATTCATGGAATCCCAGAATGGTTTGGGTTGGAAGGGACCTCAAAGCCCATCCAGTGCCACCCCTGCCATGGCAGGGACACCTTCCACTGTCCCAGGCTGCTCCAAGCCCCAATGTCCAACCTGGCACTAGACACTGCCAGGGATCCAGGGGCAGCCACAGCTGCTCTGGGCACCTGTGCCAGGGTCTCCCCACCCTCACAGCCAAGAATTTCTTCCCACTATCCAACCTAAATCTACCCTTTTCCAGTGTTAAGCCATTCCCCCTTATCCTGTCACTCCAGGCCTTTGTCCCCAGTCCCTCTCCAGCTCTCCTTGTGCCCTTTAGGCCCTGCCAGGGGCTCTGAGGTCTCTCTGGAGCCTTTTCCTCTCCAGGTGAACACCCCAACTCTCTGTCCTCATAAAAACCTCCCTGCCTGGGTTCCTGGTAGAAAATATCCTGCATGCAGTTGTCAGGAGTGACGATTTGGGAATGATTTCCCTGTGTCAGCAGTGCCATTTCAGGGGTGATTTCCCTCCATCAGCAGTGCCATTTCAGGGGTGATTTCCCTGTGTCAGCAGTGCCATTTCAGGGGTGATTTTCCTCCATCAGCAGTGCCATTTCAGGGGTGATTTCCCTTCATCAACGGTGCCATTTCAGGGGTGATTTCCCTTCATCAACGGTGCCATTTCAGGGGTGATTTCCCTTCATCAGCAGTGTCGTTTCAGCAGTGCTCTCTCCGTGTTCCCCACGCAGGTCTGTGGAGGGGACAAGCCCTTCCTGGCTCCCAGTGACCTGATGGCCAAGCACACGGAGCTCAAGGAGGAGGCCGTGAGGCTTTTCCGTGGGGTGAAGAAGATGGGAGGGGAGGAGTTCAGCCGGCGCTACCTGCAGCAGCTGGAGGCCGAGATCGACGAGCTCTACGTCCAATACATCAAACACAACGACAGCAAGAACATCTTCCACGCCGCCCGCACCCCGGCCACGCTCTTCGTCGTCATCTTCATCACCTACGTCCTGGCCGGCGTCACCGGCTTCATTGGCTTGGACATCATAGCCAGCCTGTGCAACATGATTCTGGGCTTGACACTTATCACACTCTGTACCTGGGCTTATATCAGATACTCTGGGGAGTACAGAGAACTGGGCGCAGTAATAGACCAAGTGGCCGCAGCCTTGTGGGACCAGGTAGGATAAAGAGCTTTTGATTTCAAACCGGCACATAAAAAGCACTCTCTGCACCCCACCGAGTTGTTTAAGCGTTGAGTTTCCTGGGGGTTTTCCTCCCCTTTGAGATGGTTTTGGCTTTTAGGGTTGTTAGATCCAGCTGCTTGTGCTGTGATCCGTGCAGGGAGACCTGTGCCCTGCTTGAATTCACGTTTTAATCCATTCCTTAGGGGAGAGGAGGAGCAAAGGAATTGTTTTCAGATCAGTTTGTGGATTTTGTTGTAAAGGGAGGTCACGGGGCTGCCCTGTGGCTGCAGCACAGGCAGGATGAGCAGCAAGGCTGGAGCTGCATCCCTGAGCCTCCAGCTCCTGCCCAGTGTGCAAAACAAGCTGTGTAGATTGGAGAAAACTCCCAGTATGCTCTTTTGTTCTGCCTTTTTCTTTCCTGCTTGTCTTCCCATCACCAAATGTGAGTTTGTGGAGCCTTGTGGGATGGGCAGCTCTGCCACGATGCCCTGGGAAGGATCCTGGTGTGTGTGCGTGGTGTGTGCCTGGCTGGGGGTGTTAAAGAGGAGGAGCCATGGCTCTCCCCTGTTCAGGGCAGGGATTTTGGCTCTCCCGGCTCTGTCTGAGGTCGAGGCCAGGTCTTGGCTCTGTCTGGTTTGGCACCAGACCCTGATTTCGCATGGCAGCCCTTCCCTGGCCCCCAGCAGAACAGGGAAAGCCCAGCCCACACGCACTCCCGCTGACCCCTTCACCCCATCCCAGGGTACAATCCATGTGCCCAAAGAGCCAAAGGGCTGCAGTGCCCTCCTGCTCCTCCCACAGCAGAGCCGGGCAAGTTCATCCCTCAGGAGCCATCCCCGGTCTGATTTCTGGCATGAAGGGCCCTTCTCCACCTGCTCCTTCCCTGCTTTTCATCCAGCGGTGAGGTTTCCATGGAGAGCAGGCACATTTCCCTGCTTCCCTGTGCTGCTGGAGCTGACCATGCAGCTCTGGGAGAAATAAAGGCAGCGTTTCCTGATGTTCCTTCATTGCAGGGCTGGGCAGTGGCGCTGCTCAGCAGAGAGGCAGCACATCCCCGGTGTCCCAGGTGGGCTCAGCCCTGTCCCCAGCACCTGAGCACCCCCAGTCACACCCCTGCAGTGCCTCTTTGCCCAGGGACACTTCCCAGGAGCCTTTGGGATGTGCTGGAATGTTTAAGGCCAGTGTTTGCCCATCACAGTGCAGGGCACAGTGGGAGTTCAGTAGGAACAGGACACGTGGAGCAGGGAGGCAGAGCTGCTGCCCACTTGCAACAGTCCCAGCTGGGGGAAAATAAAGAGGCTAAAGGCCTTGGAGCTGTTCTGGCTTCCACAGGCCTCCATGGCTTTCCAAGCAGAGGGAAAGTTCTCCCAGAAGGAGCTGTGGCAGAGGGGAGGTGCTGGGCTGGGCAGGGTGACTCTGCCACCACGAGCCAGCGGGTCCATGCCATGGAGGTGGGAGCAGGTGCAGGAGGGATGGACGGAGCAGTGAGGGGTCCTGCAAAGAGGGGAGCCGGTTTGGGATGAGCCCCCCGGGAACACCCCATGGACACCTGTGATACACAGAGTTCTTTCTTTCTCTTTGTCTCACCCTTCCCAATGCCTCTCCCAGGGAAGCACGAATGAGGTAAGTGGCTCTCGTTCTCCGCATGCTGCCAGGCCCGGCCGGGCTCAGGGCTCCAGGGAAAAGCAGCTCCCAGCTGCAGCTTTGGGCTGCTGGTGGATGGCAGCCACGAGGGCTCTGGGCAGCAGCTGCTGGCCTGGCTGCCTCTGGCTGTTCTTTGTGCTCCACATGCCTGGGGAAGGGTGTGGATGTGGGCACTGCCCTCCAGGCACTGCTGGGAGCCAAGGGGAGAGAGATTTGGGTGGGGAATCTCAGGATGCCATGGGGATTTTCATCTTTCTCCCATCAGTTCTGTTTGGGGGGTTTCCTGTTGTGCCAGGAGGTCAAACCCAAACCCCAGATTGGTTTGGAGTGCCAACTGTGCAGGTGCAGGCAGGGAGCAGCCCCCACGCCTGGCCAGGCCTCTCTGTGCTGCTGGAAGTGCTGGGGATGTTGTTTTTTGGGAAAAACCGCCCCATATTGGATTAAGCTGAATGCAGAGCCCAGGAGGCACAGTTCATCCCCAGCAACTTCCCTGAGCAGCACATGGAATACAATCCTGCTCTCCCAGCATGGCAGGGGAGCTGCTCCCAGGGGAAAGGGCCAGGCTGAGGGCAACTGGAATGTTCCTTGGGCCAAGCCTCACCAGGATCTGATTAAACAAAAAAAAAAAAA
>VZRL01004179.1:67345-86450 GCA_013397895.1 Origma solitaria
ACTATTAAAAAAAAAAAAAAAAAAAAAAAAGAAGCCTTTGTGGACAGGGACATGGACAAGTGCCTCCCCAGCCTGGCCAAGGTGTGACACAAGCCGTTCCCATATTTCCTGTCACCAAAGCCCGCCAGGTCCCTCTGTCAGTGCTGCTGAGCCACTGAGTTCCCTGGGGAGTTCCTGTAGAGGTGAATGAAGCTGTTAAAAACCATCCCCTCCCTCATCACTCCCAGCAGCCAGGGCAGCCCTTTGCCATCCAAGGGATCCCAACAGCAGCAAGAACACGGGAGTTGCTGTGGATGAGCTGTTGAACAAACCCTGTCAATTAAAAATCAGTGCTGTGGGCCTGGTTTGGCATCACAAAACCCCTAAAATTGCACAAAATGCTGCAAGGTCACTGAGATTGGGCTTGAAGGGGAATTTTCAAGAAAGACACTCAGAGGAGCTGTGTGAAGTCTCCTCCAACAGTCCACTGTGTTCCCAAACAATCCCAAAACGCCACTTCTGTTCCCAAAGACCTATTTGGGATGTGATCAGCATCCTGTTGGACACCTCTGGAGGCATCTCATCCCTCACCCTCCTCCTCCTCCTCCCTGTGCCTTCAGCCTCTGCTGCTTCATTCCCCCCCTGAGCACACAGGGAGCACATCACCCCATCACTGTGTGGGTTCCTGCTCATCAGGTGCCTCTTCCCACCCCTTCCAGAGCCAACCCTGCCTTGCCAGCAGTCCCCAGCAGGAGCTGCTGGGATTTGGGTTGGATTTTCCCTCCCCCAGTGGCAAGTTCATTTGAAAAGGAAATGTCAGAGCTGTGACACTCAGTCACACCAAGCCCTCTGCAGCCAGGGCCATGTCTTGGCATCTCCTGTGCCATTTGCTCTGGGATAAAGGTAGGGAAGAGGCAGGGAGGGACAGGGGGATCACTGTCCTGTCACCCCCCAATGGGATCAGAGCCCGGTCCCAGCCCTGTGAGTGCTGTGCCATCGGTTCCGTGTGGGAAGCGCAGCTCTGGTGCAGCTCTGCAGCTGCTCCTGTGTGTTCTGAGCCTGGCCTTGCTCCAGGACAAATGGAAAATGGGAAAATCAGAAGGAAAAAATCTGCATCATCTGCAGAAAAATGATGGGGACAATGACCTGTCACACCCCTGAGGACTCGGCCTGATACGATTATGGAGCTGCCTGGGGTGGGAAGCAAACGCCGAGGCTGCAGGAATTGAAATGCTGTGTGTGAAACGTGTAGGGAAAAACAACCCCCACATCCCTCACTCATAGTCCAAATTACGGATTTAATGCAGCTCAAAGGGGAAGAGGTGTTTGAAAAATTGGAATTGTAGAACCCCAGAATATCCTGAGCTGGAAGGGGCCCGCAGGGATCATTGAGTTCAGCTGCTGGCCCTGCCCAGCCCCCCAGCAATCCCACCCTGGGCATCCCTGGAGCTCTGGCAGCCTCGGGGCTGTGCCCATTCCCTGGGAAGCCTGGGCAGTGCCCAGCACCTCTGGGGGAGAACCTTTTCCTGAGATCCAGCCTGACCCTCCCCTGGCACAGCTCCAGCCATTCCCCAGGCCCTAAATCCACGAGCTGGAGCCATTTGTGTGTTGGACACTTGACACAACCGCGCTGGTGCACAGAACACAGGCCGCAGCAGGCTGGGACGGATAGGGATTCCCTGGGATTAGGATTCCCTTGGATTGGGGTTCCCTGCGATCGGGGTTTCCTTCGATCAGGATTTCCCGGGATCAGGATTCCCCGTGATTGGGATTCCCTGTGACCGGGATTCCCTGTGACCAGGATTCCCTGGGATTGGGATTCCCTGGGATCAGGATTCCCCGTGATTGGGATTCCCCGCGATCGGGATTCCCTGGGATTGGGATTCCCTGCGATGAGAATTCCCTGTGATCGGGATTCCCTGCGATCGGGCTCTCCCGGGATGGGGAAGGGGCTGGCGGTGACCGTGCGTCTCTCCGCAGGCCTTGTACAAGCTGTACAGCGCGGCCGCCACCCACAGGCACCTGTACCAGCACGCCTTCCCGGCGCAGCGAGCCGAGCCTGCCGACGGCGCCGACAGGAAGAAGGTGTAGCCATCCCCCGGCGCAGGCCCGGCGAGTTCCCAGCCGTGCATGGCCGCGGGCGGACATCTCCTCCTCGGATCGAGCCCTCATCCCCGCGCCCGTCCCGGTCCCGGTCCCGGTCCCGGTCCCGGTCCCGCCGGGAGCGGGGGCGCGGTCCCGCCGGGGCAGGGGCCAGCATGGGTGTGTCCTGTCCCCGTGTACATAGGGCACTGCCGCAGCCCCAGAGCTTTGGTTTGTCATAGCCAGCGACTCCCAGCTCAGTTACGAAGCCTTATTTTCCCCTTCTTAATTAGTCACCACTGAGGAAACGATAATTTACGTGATACCGCAACTAAAAAGGCCGAAGCTTATCCAAAAGCCAATTTGTTTCAGGTACTTGAACAAGTTATAACATGTAACCACGTTTTTTCCCTTCGTTTAACTGTTTAATTACATAATTAAAATGTATTAACTTGCTTTATCAGACACTGTAAGGGCACTTCTGCTATGGTCTGTTAACGGTGCTGTGAGGAACGCGGCCGTTTCTGTTTGTCTGCACAAAGTGTCACTTTGTAGCTGTGTTGGAGGAAGTTTCACTGTATTTCTGTACATATTTATCCATGATAGTGCATAGGATGTGTGGTACAGTTCTATTCTTTTATTGTCAGGACTATTAAAGTTTGCTTTTGGTTCCTAAGACGTTTGTTTCACAGGGAAAAGTTATTTACGAAACAGGCAAGAGCTTCTCCTATGGGGTTTTTACATTTTTGGTTTGATTTGGGATTTCAGAGTTGGTATTTTGAGGGTCATTTTCCCACTCACAAACCCAGAGTTCGGTGCCACCAAGAGCTTTGTTCATCTCAAGCCCACGTGGCTTTTACTGCTTGTAAGAACAGTCTATTGGATGTGCCAAAAGGCCACAAAATCAGTCACACAACCCTTTGTTCATCGAACAAAATGATTTTTATTGAATGAATAGGATTTACAAGAAATGTACTGTTTTGTCTGCAGTGTTTATTGCACTGAAAAGAACCCATAAATAACATATCAGGACAATTTATGAACTGAGTGAAATTATTGGAGAGGGTAACTGGACAATTAAAAATTTTCCCCAAATGAGGAGCTTTAAGACAAAAGCTCATTAAAAAACCCCAAAAACAACAGTAATTGCGGTTACATCCCTGATTTTCCCTGTGGGGTGGCACGGTGGGTCAGACAATGCTGTTGCCTTTCCACTGGAGTGGGGCAGATTTTGGGAAATACAGGATCAAAACCACTCTGCTTAGAGATCTTGGTCTTCAGGAAGGTACAACTGTTCACCCTCTGAGTAATTTATGTGACAATTAGGAGTAAATCTGGAGTACTAATGAGCTAAAGTAAAAAATAAGGCAACTCAGGCTTCACTTCCGTGAAGCGCTTGGATCTGAAAGTTGAAATCAGCTCCCGGTGTGACTGAACAGGCCCAGGGTTGGTGTTCTGTACATTAAAGCTGTAAACAAAGAGCAGAGCTCTCAGGAGAGGGATCCCAAATCCCCAGGGAAATACCCTGAACGAGGCATTTGGATTTGGAAAACATTTGGAAGTCAGGACACAACAGTTGCATCTATTGCCCTTAAAAAATACATAGCCAGCTTTGAATACTGCAGCTGACAGGTAGGAAAGAGCTCAAGGATCAGGGGACTGATCAAACTGCTGGTTTCTCAGGATAACAAACTACTCCCGGTACGGAAAAAAGATTAACAAACAATTTCCACTTTTAGAAACAACACATAATACATGTAGAAAAATATTCAAGAGGATAGTAACAAAGGTGCAACGTCAACAAAAATAAGCTGCCTTTTGACCAAAAGCACTTTTCATGTCAGAGTTTGTTTGGGAGTGAGAGGAGGAGCTCAGTAGTTGGTGCTGTGCTGCTGCGCGTACCACTGCTGCCGCTGCTGCCGCTGCTCCAGCTCGCTGAGCAGCGCCTGCCGGTAGGCCTCGTACAGCTTCACGATGCGCTCCAGCTCCTTCATGAACAGCAGCTTCAGCATGCCCTGGTACGTGTCCAGGTCGGCCAGCTGGAACAGCTCCCACTTCAGGATGTGGTCATACCTGGGGGAGGCAAAGAGGGATGCTCCAGGATGGATTCTGAGCAGTTCTTGTTGATATGGGTTAGCCTGGTTTATGGGGTTCACCCTAAAAGGAGGGAGTTGTGTCTGGAAGTGAGCTGGAGGAACATCACAACCTCTCCTAACACAGCAGGGAACTCCAGGAATGCAGAATCAGAATAAACCAACACAGCCTGGGAGAGCCGGGGGTGCTCACCTGGAGAGGAGAATGCTGCAGGCTGACCTCAGAGCCCCTGCCAGTGCCTAAAGGGGCTCCAGGAGAGCTGGAGAGGGACTGGGGACAGGACACAGGGAATGGCTTCCCAGTGCCAGAGGGCAGGGACAGATGGGATATTGGGAATTGGGAATTCCTGGCTGGGAGGGTGGGCAGGCCCTGGCACAGATTCCCAGAGCAGCTGTGGCTGCCCCTGGAGCCCTGGCAGTGTCCAAGGCCAGGCTGGACATTGGGGCTTGGAGCAGCCTGGGACAGTGGGAGGTGTCCCTGCCATGGCACTGGATTGGCTTTTAAGGTTCCTTCAAACCCAACGCATTCCATGATTCTCCGAAATGCCTTTTGGAAATATTAAACAGCAATTCCATTCACAACACACCTGGAATATTTACGATAAAACATCTGTTAAAATTGCAGAAACACAGAAAAATGAATGATTTGAGCAGCTCAGCAGGTACCTCCCAGAAGATGGGACACTGCCGGCCTTCCCTCCCAACCACTCCCAATCCAGCTGTAACGAGTGCTCTCAGCTGATTAACCTCTCCAATTAACCCCTCTTGGTTAATTAGCAGCAATAATCTACAAGAGGTATTTAATGCAAGCCGTGATGTGGTTCCACCCTCACTGCAATAACTCTCCTTTCTTGCTTTTCTACCCTACAATCCACTTAAAATCTGATTTTCCTAGCTTGGAAATAGGGAGCTGACTACTGTGATTATTACAGAGTGGGAGAAGCTCATGGAATAATGGAATTATTTGGTGCAGCTGAGTTACAGGAGAAGATGGATTCACCCGAGTGGAGGCTGAAGCTGAAATATTAGTGAATTTATGGAAATAACCTGTGTTCCCCACTGAGAGTCACATTCCAGAGGCATCAGAGAAGCACCAGGACTTCCAAAGATGCTCTGAGGAACTGTAAGAGTTTAACTAAAACCAACCACAGCTTCTATAAACTTCCTAAAAAACAGCTTTTGTATTAAAGTTATCCCTAATCCTGACAGGGCTGCACTGCTAAAATCACTTTTTTCGCCCAAAAAAGAGAACAAATCGCAGCTGTTTGGAATTTGAGCTCTGCATTGACAAAGAGGGGTTTGAAGGTTTCCAGGGACCTTGGGATTGTTGAGTTCACACGGACAACACTTTCCCTCTCTCCTTTCTCACTCCTCAGCGGGAATAAATCCCTGGCTGAAGAACTGGAGGTTACTGGAACAGAATATCCCATCCCCTGGGCTTTCCCATGGATAGCAAGGATTTCATACAATCCAGGACAATTTCAACACAGGAGACACTGATCTGCCCTAAATACTGACAGCCTCTTGGGGAGGGCTGGAAGAACCAAGCCCTGGGTTAGGTCCCTGCTCCAGAAGAGGTAGGGAACAATCTGAACCGTGTGATCTCCACAAGGAAGGAATTTGGGGGTCCTCACCCTCATCCCAGAATGCGATTCCTGACTTGGAAGGGGTGAAACATCCCACGGGAGAGCTGAGCCAAGGGTTAAATGCAAGGCTGGAGTCTTGGTGGCACTGTGAGACTCCGAGAGCTGCGCTTAGCTCTCCAAACAAAGCCCCAGAGATGCCAGAACAGGGGAAAAGGACTCCTCCAAAAAATTCCTTCATATGGGACTGCTTTGGGTTGGACTGGACCCCACAGCTCATCCCATTCCCACCCCTGCCATGGACAGGGATAAATTTCCCCTGTCCCAGGCTGCTCCAAGCCCTGTCCAGCCTGGCCTTGGACAATCCCAGGGACCTGTGCCAGGCCTGCCCACCCTCACAGGGAGGAACTTTTTCCTATAAATAGGGAATGTTTTGGCTAACACCTACCCGGCTTTCTATTAGGCTTTTCTTAACCCTAATTCTTATCCTCTAGAGAAATTTGTTAAAACAAATACTAATATTCCATATTTTTGCCATAATAATCTCCTTTCCTCAACAAAAGCATTTGGGCTTTACAGCTAAAACAATTTACAGTGCCACGGGTAATTAACATATAACAAAATAAACCCAATGATTTCAGTGCAAAACTGTGCTGATAATTACATATTTTAAAATTTGTCTCAGCCTACTAGATATAAAGAAATCCCTGATAAATTGTTTAATTTATTACTATTATTATAATATTATAGTATTATTTATATTTATATTTATATTTATATTTATATTTATATTTATATTTGTTTCACAAGTTTTAAGACAGGTATCCAAGAGAATCCACACAACACAGGCTGAAATATTTAAAATTACATTGTCTGGATGTGCTAAAGACCTAAATAAAGGAATGCAGCTGCAGCCAAAGCCTGGAAGTATTGGTAGGAAACAAATCCTGCAGGAACTAAGTGTGGCCCTGGAACCTCAGTGTACTGCAGGATTTTAGGGCAATTTAAATCTTTATGGGCTACTGGCAAACCCAGCAGTCACAAGAAGTTATAAAACTCATTCAAATTGTAGTTACTAGAAGCAGGTAATAAAAAAAGGGATTTTTTTTTAGTGGTAGTCACTGAATATCACATCCTGAATTTGCAGTTCCAGACTGACCTCACTGCTGTAAAACTGAGTTTCTCCATGTTCTCCTTATGAATAGTACATGATTTATTAATTATTAAACCATATTTGGGGTTTTTATTGCGTTCTATTTAGTGTTACTATTCTGCAGAGCTGCACCTATTAGAAAATGTAATTTCTTTATGCTGACTCAAATCTTTTTTCGGAGGAGACTCCCTGTTCCTGTAACAGTTTCTTTGGCAAAATGACTTTTTATTACCACTTAGTATTTAATTCAATTTCTTGAATAGAAATATAGACACCAGCCTGTGTTTGGCCTTCCAGTGCCTCAAGGGGCTCAGAGGGCCTGGAATGATGGGACACAGGACATGGCTTTAAGCTGGAAAAGGGTTAATTTAGGTTGGCTATTAGGAAGAAATTGTTCCCTGGGAGGGTGGGCAGGCCCTGGCACAGGTGCCCAGAGCAGCTGTGGCTGCCCCTGGATCCCTGGCAGTGTCCAAGGCCAGGCTGGACAGGGCTTGGAGCAGCCTGGGACAGTGGGAGGTGTCCCTGCCATGGCAGGAGTGGAACTGGAAGCTTTTTTTAAACTCTTTCCAACCCAAATCATTTCACGATTCTATGATTTAAAATTCCTAAAAGTGAAAGAAGAGCTGTGCTTTTTCAAAGAAGTAAGAGAGACATGAGGAAGTTACACCCTAAAAATGTTTCACATATTTTCTAAGCACGTGGCACTGTTCTTGTAAATATTCTGAAAGCAAAACACGTCCACCACTCTCTGACAGAGCTTTCTGCCAGTTGTGTGAGCTGCAAGAAGTGATCATTTTAAGTAATACCTGAAAAAAATCAAATTAATGTGATAAACATTAATACATATATTAAAACATAATCCAGCTCCCTCAAGCTGTGAGCAACAGCCCTGATGCAGCTAAAAAGCAGATAGAGCACAAGCTCTACTGTCAGTCGTGGGAATTCAATTTTTTTTCATTTTCACTGTGAAATGCAGAGGAAGAAAAGGCAGAATCTCACTTGACAGGAGCCCTGGCATAGACCTGCAGCCAGTCAGGGATCTCGGCGCTGTGGTAGGGGTTGGCAGGGACCAGCAGGGGTTGGCTCCTCTCGGCAGGCTGCGGCTGGTAGGACACGGGGGGCGGCTGATCGTAGCGGGGAACGCTGCAGGGGACACAGGGACAACTGTCACCTCCGAGCACACTGGGCACGCTGGAATCGCTCATTTCTTAACATTAAACACAGATTAATAAGTGCAAAGGCTGGTGGTGCAACCACATGGGGGTGTTGCCTCAGCGGGCCTGCACTGAGCAACTTGCTGCTGCTATTTTGGTAAAATTCACCTTGGACCCACTCAGCAGAGCACAGCAAAGCACTGGAGCTGTTTTAAAAACATTCAAGAAGTATTGATTCACATAATCCACCATTTAACATGTTAGAACGGAAGTATTCAAGCTGATGAGAGTTATTCCATATAAATACAAAGACATATAAACACAGAGGAAAATAAGGAAGAGGAAAGTAAGAGGAAGGGGGGGGTGAAAGGGGAGGAAAAGAAAAGGAGGGAGGAAAATAAAAAGGAGACAGGGAAGTAAAAGGGGGAGAAAAATAAAGGAGGAAATAGAAGGGGAGAAAATGAAATGGAGGGGGGGAATGAAAGGGGCGAGAAAAATGAAAGGTGGAACAAAAATGCAAGGGGCAAGGGGAAAAAAAGAGGGAAAACAAGGGAGAGAAAAAATAGAATGGGGAGAAGAAATAAAAGGGAGAGAAAACGCGAAAAGGAGGGAAAGAAAAAAAAGGGGGGAGGAAGAAAAAAATGAGGGAAAGGAAGAAAAAACGAGGGAAAGGAAGAAAAAAAGGAGGGAAAGGAAGACATCCCCATGTATTTATTTTTTGTGCCACAAGTTAAAGAACTTTCTCGTCCTGGGTATCAGCAGAATAGACTGAGCAGCAGAAATTAAGTGATTTGGTGTATATTAACAATTAACCGTTTGATTTGGTGTATATTAACCATTAAAGGTTTTGGTGAATATTAACAATTATAACAATTGTTATATTCAGTGTATATAACAATTAACTGTTAGATTTTGTGTGCGTTAACTTTATTTTACCCTGAAATTACAAGTAGCTAAAATACCGATTTTCATTCCAGACAAGACTTAATTTATGTTTCAGATATTCAGAGCATCTCCAGGAACATCAGATCAAGTTTCTTTTCAGTCCAAATTTTAATTCTATTCTCAGTAACTATGCTGTTTTACTGACAGCTGAAGAGCTGTTTTGTGTCATTTAGGAGCAATACCCTGCTTTTAAACTTCAGAAAAAGAGACAAAACCCCAATTTCTAAAACCCTTCTTGAGAAAATAGGAATTTCTGGCCTGCTCCAAACACAGCTCCACTTTGCTGAGTGGACTCAGATTAACCCACGCAGGGCAGTAAGGTGCAGCCTCACCTAGGAGCACAGGGATGTTTGTACTGAGCCCTTTTGTTGATGTGATCCACGTAGTAGACGCCGAACTCGGCGGACTCCACGCGCTCCCAGCCCGGCGGGAGCCCCTCCCGCTCCAGAGGGTGGCTCCAGTGGGTTGTGTTTGTGTTGTGGTCTATGTAGTATTTCCTTCCTCGGATAGTCCAGTCCACTGACCAGCCCGGAGGGAGAGGTAAATCTTCAGAACTATGATTTGTTAAGTTTCCTAAAGATGTAGCAGCAACTCTCCCAATGCCTAAAACAAAGGGAGATCGGTGGTTAGTTAAAGCTTTGCAGAAATTGTGATTTCTGTTAATAAATTATTACAGCTGCTTCATTTTTCCACAAAAAAACCCCTACATCTCTTTTTCTAGTTAAAGTCAGAATTTCAAACTATCCTGAAAAATCACTGGTGATTTTCAGGTGAACCAGTCAAGAACAGCAACAGGACAAGGTAAAACAGGAGAGGAGGGACAAGCAGGGCTGGGATACAAGAGCTGACAAGAATCAGCAGCTGATTCAATTCCTTTATTTTATATTTATTTCCTATTCCTTTCATTTACCTTTTCCCTGGAAACAGAACACACTTGGGATTTATGCAGCACTGAATTGAAGGGATTGCTCACTAGCACTGTGAAATATGGGATCTGTTGTGACACACAGAGAGGTTTTACAAATTAGCAGCTGGATGGTGAGATGGACTACAGAAAGAATTCCTTTCCATCGTTTTCTAGGGATACTTGGGAAGCTGGGTGAAATAAAAGCCAGATGAGCAATTACCCGAAACTCATATAAAAACACCCCCAAGACACCCAACCACAAAACCCAGTGACATAATCAAGAATTCTGCAGGTCTCTTTGCATTAATGGGAATTTACTCCCTCCTGGATGTGCTGGGCTAAATTCAAGTCTCCTCTAAAAATCATTTAAAGTAGCTCCCTTCAGTCCCTCACAGTTCTACAGTTGAGCACTGTTTGGCTTTAAAGAAATTCCAATTCTCTTTTCACCCCACAACCAAATGCATCCAACTCAATCCCATTATCACCAGAGTTTGTGTGCTGCTATTTCCCAGAGCCAGCAGAAAGGATTTGGGAGCCCTTTTCCCCACTTTTTTAGAAGTCAGAAATCATTCCCCCCCCCCCACACACATTTACTGATGGGAATAATGCCCCCCGCCCTTCTATTTTTCAGGAATAACATTTTTGTGTGGTTATTTTTTGAGGAAAGAGAAAGGCAGAGTCTCTCTCATCTAAAATGAAAGCTTGGAACCTGGGTGGGCTATCTGCTAACAAAATATAACAGTAATTGAAAATAAAGCTACAGGGAGGCTCCAAAACTGGCTAAATAAAAAAATTAATTAAACCCCCCATCACAAACGTCCTCCTGAGTACTGTTTTTTAAAACTCTGTGCTCATCCACAAATCCTTTTCCAGCCTTGTCATGTTCTGAACTGTATGGCCTTAAAGGATTTCCTTTTTTCAGTACTTACCTATTTGTCAGCATTATAAAGGGAAGCTGATGGCCGTGTCCATCTTTAATTGGGATGGAGCAATCTAGACCTTTACTTGCAGAGAAAAGAAACATCCTGGAGGCTTCCTGACCTTTGGAAGGACTGGGGCAGGGAAGCAGTTCCAGCCCCTCGCTACACTGAAGTCACTGCTTTGGTTTTCATTCCACTGACAAAATACAAACATTTCAGCTTCTTGAAAATGCTCTGCTTGGGATAAACAAATGCAGGATTTTCCCCAATTAACTGGGTTGTCATTTCATGAACGTAGAAATAGCAAGTGTTAAATCAACACTGCCAGGAGATGTGCACACACAATCTTGACTGGGATGGGAAAAAAAATCTGTATTTTTCTGTTTGCTGTTAAAACCTGCAGAGGCCTGTACTTTTCTTAGAGTTCCTCCAATTTCAATTCTAGCCTCAAATCCATAGATATTTACATTTACTCCTTGGGGTAAAGGTTAATGCTTCCCAACGTTTGGAAGAGGTGCCATCCTAGCACAAGAAGTTCTCTTGATTCATGGATTCTCCCAATGCCAGCTTATTTTTAATTTCCAAGATGCAAAGAACAAAAATAACACCAGAGCACAAATATTTTATCCATTCCTTTTGCCATTCTGATTTCATGTATGAATAAGCAGAGCCACACCATTAAAATAAACTTTTATAGATGTAGAAGTTACCAGTTTTGAACAGTGTTCCATGAACTTGAAATCAAAGGCCAGACTTATAAACTGATGGTTGTAGCCATAATTTTTCCCTTAAATCACAGATTATATAGGAATATTCTCTGTGCTGGAAGTTTTAAGTTATTAATAATCATAGGGCCTTAAAGCCATCAACCCACTGTGGCATGAAAATTAACAATTAGTGCAATTTAGGCATTTTTTCCTATAAAATTATTTTTTAGAGATCAAAAGAAATTGTCTGTTGGTTTTCCTGACAAACCTCAGCAGACTGAGGGTGAATGGACACACACCTAAGAGACAAAGATCCTCCTGTAGTTTTGAACAGGAAGAGAAGAGGAAAATTGACTTTATATATATATATATATATACACACCTACAAGTATCAATAATAAGACTAACACTTGGAAGAGTAAATTCCTATGTGATTTTTGCCAAAGTATAACCCAAAGAAGAAAGTTCCAAAACAGACTAAACTCATGGACCATGAACGCTGCCTTTTCCATGGCAAATTGCCAGGAATTGTGTTGCAATTCCAGGTAAAATCGGAGCCCTAAAGCATTTTCCCAGCAGCCCAAAGCTCCACACAGAATTTTCCTGCAAGCACCAGGGATATTCACTGGATTACGGGCTGGTACCAGATGTATGTATCCCTTAAAACCTGAACAGTTTTTATACAAACATCGCGTGTAAAAGCTGGGATTTTCCTGGGATGGAGGATATGATCCCTACCATAGGATAAACTGAACAAGTTCACTATAACTCTTGGAGTATTCTTGCTCACACACTCTTTTAGCCATAACAAGACAGAAATTCCCATTCTTTCTGCTTTCCCAAGGAACAGAGTTGCCTGAATTATCCCCTTTTTCCAAATGTCTCCCTTCCTCTGCTTAAGGATGAGCACTCTCTGGAGTGGCACTATCAAATCTCAAGGATGGTCAACAATTAATTTAAATTTGTGCATTTATAAAACCTTTTCAAAATGTGTCTTTCGAGGTTGTCAAGCCTCATCTGGTAATTTTGTTTATAATGGTATATAATATATTATATAATGGAGTTTTTTTGGTTGCTGATGCTTTTAAGGAACACCAGTACTGAAATTACTTGAGGCTTTAGTTTCCCTTCCATTTCTAAAATACAATATCTTCAATTTAAGGTCTTGAATTAATGATCAACTTTGAGCACCACATTCCAGTGCACTTTATCAATGCAAAGAGTTCCTTCTCTTAAAAATGTTATCTAAATAAAGTCACAGGTGTGAACAATCTGTAGTGTGCTCTTCACTCACAGGAATTGTGTTTGATTAGTTCTTTTAGGTAATTTTGTTTATAATGGTATATTATAATACATTATATAATGGAGTGGTTTTGGTTGCTGATGCTTTTAAGGAACACCAATACTGAAATGACTTGAGGCTTTAGTTTCCCTTCCATTTCTAAAATACATTATCTTCAATTTAAGGCCTTGAATTAATGATCAACTTTGAGCACCACATTCCAGTGCACTTTATCAATGCAAAGAGTTCCTTCTCTTAAAAATGTTATCTAAATAAAGTCACAGGTGTGAACAATCTGTAGTGTGCTCTTCACTCACAGGAATTGTGTTTGATTAGTTCTTTTAGGTAATTTTGTTTATAATGGTATATTATAATACATTATATAATGGAGTGGTTTTGGTTGCTGATGCTTTTAAGGAACACCAATACTGAAATGACTTGAGGCTTTAGTTTCCCTTCCATTTCTAAAATACATTATCTTCAATTTAAGGCCTTGAATTAATGATCAACTTTGAGCACCACATTCCAGTGCATTTTATCAAAGTAAAGAGTTCTTTCTCTTAAAAATGTTACCTAAATAAAGTCACAGGTGTGAACAATCTGTAGTGTGCTCTTCACTCAAGGAAGTTGTGTTTGATTTGTTCTTTTAGGATGGAAAAAGGAACTGGAAGTGATGTCAGTGCTTTCCCAGCCCAGTAAAAAGGGTTTATTCTGAGGGCAGCCTGCCTGGAAAGAAGTCCAAGCCTTCTGGAGGAAAGATTTCCAGGCCAGCAAAGGGCAGCTCTTCAGGTGGGAGGACAGGAGAGAAATTCCATCATCAGCATAAAGGGGAAAGAGCAAAACAGAGGAGAAAGGCTCACTTTGGTAGGAAATGCCCTGACCTTGGCAGAGAAAATTCAGAGCCCAGGAATGCCCCACAAGTGGCTTCACCCAAATTTCTAAGTGTGGAAGAACAAAACTAACAAAACAGTATTTGTCTTTAATTAGCCCAATTGTCCTGAGAGGCTTTTTTCAGGATGCCAAAATCCTCTCCCTTCCCCTCATCAAACAGGGGTGAAGAGCAGGAAGAGAAGATGAACAAACTGTTTCATTTTAAAGGAGTAAATAATAATAAAATAACAAAAAGTTCCAATAATTGTTCTGTTTAGACAGGGCTGCAGGTCCCAGGCCTTCCTAACCCACTCCAAAGCTTCTGAAGGAACTTCCTGAGCACAAGCACCTCTTTTGTTGGTGGGAATGGGGTGTTCCAAGCAAGCGCAAATTCACAAATAGGAAATGACGGAAGAACTCTGAAAGCTTCAAGAATTATGCTGCAAAATTACTGCAAAATCAGCACAAGGCAAGAAAAGGGCAGGAACTGCCATTTGTTTAAAAATGAGAGAAGTGTACACACAGAAAAATAAAAATATGGCTATTTCAGCTCCAAATGGGTTTCATGTCATAATCTGTATTTCTTTTGCTCTTACATTAAACAAGTTTGCAATTTTTAAGGGGCACAACTTAACAGATGAACCAAAAGCACCCTGGATTCTCTGTTAATTGTTTTTCTCCTGTGACATCCCAGTGAACTCATCACAATCCACCACCAGAACGTGCCTTTACAGTGTGATTTCAAGCTCAGCAATTTTCATAGACACAGAAGAATGTTTCAGCTTACCGCTCACACAGGTACAAATAACTCTGAGGTCTTGGTTACAAGTTAGTTCCAATCTACACTGTAGGTATAACTTCAACCACAGACCTCCCCAAAACTTTAACCTAGAAGAGAGGAAAGAGATGGCGAGGAAAGACAGGTAAAGTCTCTTAGAATTAAAAGTTTGAAAAGGACACTAAAAAAAAAACAACTAAAAATTTAAGAAACGCCACAGAGGTAGCTAAACATACAAAATTAGGAGATATCTCAACTGAAAACACTGGTCAGGGAAATCAGCAGTGCTAAATTGCTAATTAGAAACAAATGTAATGAAAATATGGAAAGGAGGACATGGTAGAAGTGAATCACAATGAGAGAGAAAACGATTTCAAGGAGAAATGCCTATGGAAGGACACGGCAATGCTAAAACATTAACTGCTGAAAACCACAGGACTTCCCTGAAGACTGTGCTGAACACTTTGAAGATATTGACAAGAACATGTATTCAACTTCTCTCCAAATTACAAAGAGGAGAATCTTTATTTTGAATGAAAGCTGAAATTCACAGGCACCTCTGCACTTCCAGACTGCAGCTTCCCAAAAATCATCTCAGTGTGACCACCATCACCAAAGCAAGAACACCTGGTGCTCACCAGGCAACATTTCCTTAGGAATTCACCCAAAACACACCATAACTGACCAGGGGACCTTTGATGGGAAAGGAAGGAAAGGGGAGAAGGCAGCATCTACAAATTCCAGCTAATAAACAGACTTTTCATTTGGAACTGCAGGAATTAGGCAATTTTGCCATCAATTGTCTCAATGAAGAGAAACAACAATGGAGATGTGTAAAGAAAAAGTAATTTAGACAAAGACAGTGAGAGCAACAGGCTCAGTATTCTGGAAATGCAAGAAAAAGAAACATGGAATCACAGAGAGATTTGGGTAACTCCAGGAAAACATGGAAGGTCTGAAGGCAACGGATGGTTCAAACAAAAAGAAGTTTAATGGCGAGATGAAGGAAGTAACGAAACATAAACTTTTATTTTTTGGGAGATTACGTAATTCTTTAAGACAAAGAGAACTTTAAGAGGTCATACGGAGAAGAAAAAAAAATTGAGGAAAGGGAAAACACTCTGGCAATTGAAAGGCTCATCTTTGTCTCTCCCTACAAGTGCATGAGATTAAATACTCACCCATCACAAAATCTGTGTAGAATCTGTTCAAACTATGAAATGCTAAAGTATGAGAGTCAATGACAAAACCAAGCAAACAGCAGCAGCTCCTTTATGAGTTCCTGGGCTAAGGGGGCACAGATAGACAAACAGCAGGAAAAAAAGTCTATTTAAAAAGAAGATGTTGCTACAATTGAGAAAAATATGGCTGTGGAGCCCTTCTTTTAAAAAATTTTGACATATTGAACTCCACTTTCTAGGTAGAGCCCAATTTTTGGAACTCTCCTCAGAAGACACAGCTACTGTAGTAATTTTGGAAGTTGAATTGATGGATTGGTTTGTGAAATCCTCCCGTCCTACCTCTCTTCCCTAAAATATCCCAGCACACACTACCAGGTGCTTGTTACCTGGACCAGATAAATGTGCAGTGACGGTTGGATGAGAACATGGAGGGTTTGTACACAAAATCCAGGTACACCAGCCATATTAACATTTAGCAAAATAAAGGAGGAATGAAGCAGCAGGCCTTAAACCCCAGTATTTCAGAATTTCCTGGCTGGCATTTCCATTCTTCTGTGGTGAAGAAAACACAAAGCACTGACAGCAGCATGAGGTCAGCAGCATTAAAAGTTGATGTTCTTCCTGCCAGATTTATTTTTCTAGACAGGAGATTTATTTTATTAGACACTAATTACTATTTTGTTTACAGATTGCAAGTGACAACGTATTTCATATTGAAGGTATGTTATTTACAGGTTTGAAATGTTTGTTTCGAACTCCTCCTTGGGCACAGTTTTGTAATATCAAATACAGAATCAAGTATTTCAGAAAGGTAATATTTGATCTTCTTTCTTATGCTGTTCTGCTATCGAAAACAAAGGCAAGTTCCAGTGAAACGAAGTGGGTAACAGACATATTTACAAACAATTTTAAAAGCTAAAACAAAGGAGTCAAGGATTAGGAAGTCAATTTCAGCACTAATTAGATGCCAATTTGCTAATTATAGAAAGCATTCATTACTCACTTTGACTATTTATAGGAAATTATTTTAATTATTGAGGTCAAATTCAAACAATGAAATTAAATAATAAGATGATAATTAAAATTTAATGATAATAGCATTAATAATAATAATAATAATAGTAATGGTGCAATGTTATAATTTAGAGCTGTTGGTTATTCTCTACATCATGAAAATAGGAGATGTCCCTCAATGAATAAAATTCCTAACTAGCCAACAACTGATGTGTAGAGGAGATACATATATGCCTGGCATTAAAAAACCTAAAGCTTGCTTGACCTTATTCCATTTACTTAATAAAATAATCCTGGTTTGAGTCAATTTTTCCTTTCTGGATATGTGTTACCAAACTCTCAATTCTAATTACTCGGATCCCAGAAATGCCATGGAAAAGCAGCTCTGTCCTACACACCTCAAACATGACTCCGCTCATCCAGACACACCAATACACCCAAGCTCTCATCAAAACCACATTTTTAACAAAAACAACACCGAATCCTTACCTGAAGTGTGCCTCCCATGATTCTGGGACATCCTCTGGAAAAGATCACTGTTGTGTTCATAATACCTGTAGTCCTCGTGCAGGCGGTCGTTGAGCTGACGTCTCCTCTGGGCGTCGTAGAAATGATCGTAGTAATAACCCCGAGCTCCGGCGTCGCCGTTCTCCAGCCCGGGAGTGGCTTCCGAGAGGAAGGACTGCGAGGAGGAGCCGTATTCCCTCGGCACCTCGGCCAAACTCCGGGCAAGGTAGGAAGGTGCAGACAGTCTGTTGCTTTCTCGCCTCATTATTTCGTGAGGCGGCCTCTGCACCGGAGTTCGGAGGAAGCTCTGGTTCCTGGAAACGATTCCATCTCCCCCGGGGCTGTAGGCAGAGGACACGGAGTCGGGAGGGCAGATATCAGTTCGTCTTGGAATGGTCGGACCGTGACGGATAAATGAAGGCATCAGATCTGGAAAGAGCACGGGAGAGAAGTGAGAACTCCCCTGCACTTACACATCAAGTATCCAACCATCCACGGTGATTTACACCCTAAAACCAAGGAATTCATGTGCAGGAGCCACTTAAGGCACCTCTAATGTGTGGTAAATAGCTGCAGAGTGTGCTGGTGCAGCAGAAAGCAGCAAACCCCACACCAGCAGCACACCATGCCAGGACAGAGCAGTTTTGCCAGCACAACTGCAGCTACAATAAACAAACCAACCCCAAACCCATCAAAGAAACCACACAAGCAGAAAAAAAACCCCAAGCCACCCACATTGTGCTGTGGCTACATCAGTCAGGGCTCATATCTCTCTATGAGAAGGGTCATGAAAATCCAAATATCCTGGCTACTACTACATTGGGAATGTTGTCCTTACAAACTGGGAATGACAAGATGTTAATGCCCACAGGAATTCATGATAAAACCAGAATTCACACTGCTCCCACTAATCCCAAAGTCACAAAGTTCAGCCAGAAAAATACTGTCATGCCATACACGTTAAGTTCTCAAATTATCATGGAGATGTTTCACTTTCTCCTTTACAATTTCACTGCCTCCCTTCAGCAAGAGAAACATTCCTCCCCTCCTTATTTTTACTTTCAACATGATATAAATAAGCAGTTTCTCTTCAGGTAAGTTAATATAAATGACAACTTTCATTTAGAATGAGGTTATGCCTATTATTAATTACTTTTTATTAATAAACTCTCACAACTCAGGGTAAAAATCTGGTGCACCCAGAAGGCGTCAGCAATAAATTTATTTATTTATTTATTGTGTAAACAAAACCATTTTAGTCTCGGGTTGTCTTTGAAGAAAACCGAACCTAAGTGCACTTTCAGTGTGTATTTGTGGTGTTGAGTCCAGTCCTAGGAGCACTGAGCCAGGTGAGGCACGGCAAGATCAGTGCATCCCCGGTGACCTCACCTGGCTGAGTCACGGATAGGACCTGGAGCATTTGCTTCCGCAGGGTTTTTATGCAACTGCCTGGCGGGACAGTTATCTCATCGCCAAAGCACAGTGCCCAGATGGGGAAAAAAACCACTCCATTCTGGAAAGAGAGGGCTCATGCAATCACGGAATCGCAGAATGGTTTGGGCTGGAACGGGGCTTGAAGCTCATCCCGTTCCAACCCGTGCCACAGGGACACCTTCCGCGATTCCAGGTGGCTCCAAGCCCCATCCAACCTGACCCTGGGACCTCTCCATGTCATGTAAAAACAATGCCTGGAGATTGTCTGAACCCCGGCCTGCTGAAACCGAGAGACCGAGAACCGAGAAAATCATAAATCCCACCAAGTTTGGGTACGGTGAGCACCCGGTGGAACAACGCGCGCAGTGCCCGCCTTGAAACTCGGGCTTCCTCTCAGATTTAACTTCCCTCCGTCATCTCCCGGGGCCCACAACACGATCAAACACCCATCTACACGGAGAAATAACCCCCAGGGATAACCCGCCTCACCCCGCCAAGGCCGCGCAGCTCCAGGGC
>VZRL01004179.1:86456-123990 GCA_013397895.1 Origma solitaria
GCCGGACCCGCACTGGCCGCACACAAAGGCCTCGGGCCGGGCCCCCCGGAGCCCCGCGCCGCTGTTCTCCGGGCCCCCCGACACTCACTCCGCAACAGCGGGCTCGTCTCCTTCTTCACGTACTTCCCCTGCACCTCGCCCGGCTTGGAGAGCTCCGTCCGCGTCTTCTTCCGCGACAGCATCCCACCTCCCGGCCCGCTGCCACCGCCCGCATGCCCGGCGCCGCTCCCCGCTCCGCAGGGCGGGGGGGTCCGGCCGCCGCCGGGGGCCGGACCGGGACCAGGAGCGGGGTTGGGATCGGGACCGGGATCGGGATCGGGCCGGGCCGGGCNGGCAGCGCAGGGGAGGGGGCGCGGCCACAGCGCCCCCGCGCGGCGGGGAGGGCGCAGCCCCTCACGGAGCCGCGGGAGCGCGGGGGAAGAGAAATCCCGGGATAACAGTAATCCCTGAAAAACAGAAATCCCGGATTAACAGAAATTCAGTTATAACAGAAATCCCGGAATAACACAGTGAAGGAATCACAGAGCGACAGAATCACCGAATCGTTTAGGCTGGAAAAGAACTCCGAGATCTGCGAGCCCAAGCTGTGCCCGATGCCCACCTTGTCCCCAGCCCAGAGCACTGAGTGCCACAGCCAGGCCTTCCTTGGACACCTCCAGGGATGGGCACTCCAACACCTCCCTGGGCAGCCCTTTCCAATACCTCACAACCCTTTCCATGAAGATATTTTCCCTAATATCCAACCTAAACCTCCCCTGGCCTAGCCTGAGGCCGTTCCCTCTCCTCCTGTCGCTGTTCCCTGGGAGCACAGCCCGACCCCCCCGGCTGTCCCCTCCTGGCAGGAGCTGTGCAGAGCCACAAGGTTCCCCTGAGCCTCCTTTGCTCCAGGCTGAGCCCTTTCCCAGCTCCCTCAGCCTCTCCTGGGGCTCCATTCCCTTCCCTGGACACGCTCCAGCCCTCAGTGTCCTGTCGTGAGGGGCCCAGAGGTGGACACAGCAGTGCTTGACCAGGGGGTTGGACCAGGGACCCACGGTGGTCTCTTCCAGCCTTTCCCATTCCATGATTCTGTGAAAGGCTTGCAACAATCACTCGATACTTCCCATATAAAGCTGAAGAGTAAGGGTGCGACTACAGTTGAAAACATGCCAAGGTGTGTTCACTGTCAGTTTTTCACACTTCAATCAATCTCATATTTTTATAATGGAAGAAGCTGCTTTTCAGAGCTGTCAAACCATTCTTTTTATTAGCGTGTATGTCTGATAAATTTGCAGATACTACTTGAAGCATTTACAACATCCATGGGAAAAGAAGCTGTGGCTGTCCCTGGATCCCTGGCAGTGTCCAAGGCCAGGTTGGACATCGGGGCTTGGAACAACCTGGGACAGTGGGAGGTGTCCCTGCCCATGAGCTTTAAAGTCCCTCCCAACCCAAATTATTATGATTTTCCGTTTGGATAAAAAACAAAAGACACAAGTATGCATCATACATTAATGTATTTTTTATGCTCATTATAAATAATGTGTGAGTTGTTTCACCTCTCAGTTTTACATGATGTTCTAAGGACAATATATTACACCAGAACAAAACAAACTCAACAGAAAAAAAAAATACATTTGTTTTCATTTACACAGAAGTCATTTGTCAAGAAATGACACCAAACAGGAGACTGAACAGGTAAATGATGGAAAACCTGAGAGACAGGGATGGCATTTGCTGGAAGTAAACAAAAGGATTTTTACTCCTGATAGATCCAGACGGTTCCCCCGCACTGTACTTAACACATAATCTGGCTAAAATCAAATATGCTACAATCCCTTTTCCTTCCCCAATCAGAATTCAAACAATTCAACTTTCCTTGTATTTAAAATACTACCTGGAGAACGTGCCACAATGTAGACTTGTAAATCATTCTAAATTGACAAGCAGCGCTTCAACTGCATGAATTTTGTACACCTAAATTTAACTTGGGGTCCATCCCCTTCCAAACCCCCCAACCTGAAATGTCTATGTGCCTTTATTTTCACAGTGATTCATAAAGTAAGAGTTGAAAACATTTAAAACACCTTCTGGTACTGAAGTAGTTCATATCTGACATGGCAGGACCTGTTGTACGAACAAGGCCTAAAAATTCAGTGATTTTTGACTGCAACAGTAACATTAAATACTTTGGTTTTTGCCTATGCTGCATAGGAGACACATTCATGCACAAAACACCGCTAAATGCTTAATAAATTATGTGTTTCTATGCTTATTTTCAGTAGCCTGGACTTTGCAGAACAGCTGCTTCTCTTCTGAGCTGACACAATGAATGAAGAAGCAACGTGACACCCGTCTGGAAGCAGCACTGCCTTTCTCTGGGATCCCTCCCTTTGGGAAGGGATTGTCCTGAATTGTCCTGTACTGTACAGAAAGGCAAAAGGCACTTCTGAGAATTAATTCACACAAGTATTCCAGTGGAATCGGAGTTTTGCCTCAAAAATATTTACCAATAGGACGTTTTCCTTCTCCTGTCTCCTCTAGTTAAGTTGTTTTGGTTTGGTTTTTTTTTTGGAAGTCTAGTGAAAGAAAAGTGGAGCCAGGTAGGATAGGGGAGAAAGGGAAAAGCTAAAAAATCCCTTTTCCCTGTTTCTCCCTTTTCCCAACTCCCTTTTCGGTGCTGTGCTCTAGCAATGTCAGAATGCTCAGTTTATAAAAGCTTGGTAACTACCAGGAGATTAAAAGAATTAGTTAAGTAGTCCAGCCTTTAAAATTGAGCAATGTGAAAGTAGTTGCATAACAATTTAAGTGAAATATTCATTCCTTCCTTTTCAACTTTGCTCACAGGCAGAAGGAAATCGAGGTCAAGGTATGAAGCAGTGTTAAAATGAACTAGATAATAATGTTTTTCCAAACACGGTTCTGAGCCTCATTTCTTTTGTTTCCTGGAAGTATTTTGGAACTTTGCTAATTTCCATAGCATGGGTTTAAGGTGTGCTCCGTTCCCACTTTGCAAACACACAGCCCTGGAACCCACAGAGAGATTTATTATAACTCAGATCACTTGGTGATTAATAGGAAAAGTAAGGAGAAATCACTACTTCAGCTTTTTTAACCCTCAGATTTTTACAAATTTGAGACAATTCCAATTTGTGAAAATATTTTTGCAGCCTCTGAAAGATCCGTAAATCCTTGAATTTGAGAGGATTTTACAATTAGAGAAATCTCTACTCCAGACATTTAGAAGAGCACAGCAGTGAAATAATTTATAAGGGCTGTGTGATTGTCCAACATGACATTCTCCCATGATTTTATTTCCATTTCCACTTTGTTGCCTGCACAAAGCAGAGGAGGAGGAAAAGGTCACACACCCTGTGTCTCGTTCAGTCCATAAACCCTCCAAAATTGGGAAGTAACCCCAGAGACACAGGGAACATCCTCTAGAGCCACATCAGCACAGGGTAAAACTCATTTTCCAGAGGTTCCTCCCCAGTTTGCAGGCAGTGTTATCCCAGCTTCTGGAGGACTTTTGGCCCATGACAGAATTTTCACCTCTTCCTCCTCAACCACAAGCATTGAAAGAGGTCCAGTTTCAAGTATTGCAGTATGGGCCCTGTCCCCAGTTTGATTTACAGTGTTTAATGGTGTCTCACTGGTCTGAGGGAGCCGGGAGGGTTAACACACAAACCCTTGAGCAGGCAGGCTCTTATCCAGCTGCTTCTCCATCAAACCCCTCTGTCCTGGAGGTGTTCCCCAAAAATTTGCATTTCCCAGCCTTCTCCACTGCCCCAGGAGGAGGCACACCTCTCATTCCAAGCCTTGTGCTCCTCTGCATTTTGGGTGAGGAGCACCAAGGCAATACTCACCCAAACCCAATTGGGTTTATCCTCCCATTCCTAATGTGTGTTTATCTCCTTCTACTGAATTTAATATCCACATTTATAGCTGAAGGAAGCTGATTTAGGCTGTTATTCCCTGAGTTCTTCATAATCACATTGAATGCGTTTCTTCACAATTAATGACAGATTCTGCACTAGGATTAACACAAAAGACAAGACTTTTCCAAATGGTTCCTCAGGTCAAAACAAATGCTGCATTCATGGCAAAGCTCCATGTTCGTGAGGATTCCAAGGACAGGATCCCACTGACAAAATCATCCATGTGCCCCTCTTCATTCTTCTGCCAGCTGTTTAATAAATACACTGCACTGCTTTACTGAATTTACAAATCACATAAACAACACTCCCATCTTCGCTTCTCTTGAGTGACTCTTCCTTGGTTTAGTATAACTTATTTCCATATACAAAAACAGTAAGGCCTCTATAATTCAGAGTTGTCTGGCAGCACAGCTTAAATAAAAAAAGGAAAAAGAACAGTCTTTATTTGCTAGCTGGGCAATTTCTTCAGATGAAATACTGTCACACTTAGTTGGAGGCAGTAGTCTAGTTATGCATTTTAAATAAACCTTTTTTTTCTGAGCTCTGCAGAGAAACAGCCATGAAGAACAACCCAGAAGTCTAATGAATAATTGTCCTAGAGAAGCCAGAATCAGTTCACAGGACACAGCAAAGTCTTGCTTTCAGTAACATTTCTGCTGACAGTGTTGAAGACTGACCCATCAGCATTTCTACGTTTGGAGCATGAAGTATTTTAGAAAGCTGAAAATATTGTTAAGTTTTGAGTTCAATAATGTAAGTTTGCTGTAGGCCTTGGCTCCAGTACAGGATGATCCAGTACAGGATATTCAGAATTTGGATTTTAAATTAAACCCAAGGCATCAAAATAAGTTAACCTAGAAAAACATATGTTTGGGTTATTTTAAATAGTGACAATTACTTTTAGGCAAAACTTAGCAGAAAACCAGTTTGGGAACAAACAACATTCTCATTTGGCAGTGTCCAGTTTGGGAATTCGCTCTGTGCTCTCCTGGGAGGCGTTTGAAACTAAAACTCATTCAATTAAAAAAAGGCAACGCAGTGAGAAGCTGAAATATTCCCATTTCAGTAAAGTGCACGGGGCTGCGACACCAAACAGCTTTGCTATGACCTTATCTCTGCCGCTGGGCTGAAGGAGGGCGATGCCAAATTCTTCACTATTCTGTTGAGGTTGGCAATTTTCTCTTCCAGTAAATAATTCTTCCTCTCTGCAGTTTTCTGCCGCTGCTCCGTCACTTCCAGAGCCTTCAGCAGCTGAGCGTTCTCCACGTAGAGATCCTTGACCATCGCGTCCGCTTTCGTGTTCTTGGAAAGCTGCGTTGGGAACGGGACACAGTCACTTGGAAAATCACAATTTAAAAAACTAAAGGAGGTAGGAAAATTGGTGAATGTGTTAATTGTAACTCAAAGGAAAACCTCACCCATTCCTCTCATTAAAAACTCAGGGTCTCAAAATATTCATAGCATCTCTAGAGACTGGAAAGATTTTTTTAGGGAGATGGAGTAGATAACAAAGGGTTTCAAATTAATCTTTTCAGGTGAGTTCTGCTTTACAGCATTTATCCTCTAAGGATAAATTTAGTGCACAAGGGAATCCACTAACCCAGTGATCCCACAGAGATACTTCCAAAAACCCCAAAACCGCATCAAACAAAGGATATATTTGGGGCAGGAGGCATCAAAGAAATCAATACTTGATTTTCTCTTCAGGAAATTATTTTTCCTCCTTTTCTGTGCAACTTTTCCAGTTAAGATCCTCGGCTGAAATTCAATTTTTGTTTCTTGATTGAAGAAATTAATGAGTAGTGGATTCAGTCCCAAATTTAGATTTTTACAAACTTTTGGGCAAATATGCTGTAGTTGAGCTCAGAAGCATTAAATAAAACAAATTTTAACTTTATTCTGAATAACAGCTTGGCAGCTTTTCCCCACTTAGGTTTTTACAGAAAGAACAGGGAAGGTTTGAGGCAGACTGGGAACACTTACTTGCTCTTTCAGCTGATTTACTTTATCTTGGAGGAGCCTCTTCACCAGCCTCAGTTTCTGCTCCACATCCATCATCCTCTCTTCCATCATTTTTAGAAGCTGCTCATGACCCCCCTGGAAAGCAACATTTATGTGAAAAATCAGTTAAAATCAGCACATATTCACCAGCCTAATTTTTTTTTTTTTCAGTTTATGCTCAGGAAAATAGCTGGCACGTCACACTTCAGAGCCAACTAAATTAATAAATCCTTCACTGAACCAAAATATTATGGCAACACTTAAAGGATACTCTCAGTGTTGCACTGCTTTTCCAGGTCTAAGTTACACTTGAAATGACCAGATCAAGGAAAAATGGCATAAAATTCTGTCTTGCCTGTGACAGTCAGAGCTGGATAATTTCCTTTTCTTGTTCTTTGGTGCTGCCAAATTTCTGGTGAATGTGGGGAACAAAATGCCAATCGAATGGGTTTAGAGTAAAAATAAGGTGAAGTCATAAGATCATGTTTGACAGTAACTCTCCCATGTGAAAGACCCCTTGAAACTGAGTAATAACCCCAAAAAGTAAGATTGCATTACCCCAATTTCATTTTTTACACCTTTTTAGTTACTGATAACTAATGTTCCCAAATATTGACCCTAAACTGGTTTTCCTCTTTTTCTTCAGTGAGGTGACAGTGTAAGTAAAATTATAAGAATTCTATCATGAGACCACAACACCAACACCTGAGTGAAGTTTTCCCAAATAAATAACATCAGGAATTAAAAAAAAAACAACCAACCAAACAAAAAAACTTGTTTGGATTTAGAAAGTTTAGGCACTGACTGCAGCAAAATGGAGAAATTATTTTAATGCTGGTTTGTTCCTCAGATTCCAGGAAGTCATTTGAGAAGATTAACTTTGAGAAAGCACCAAAACACCTTCAAACCTCAAACCATCCCACGTGGGGAGGAGGATAGATGAAAAACCTCTTCAGGTAGGGAGTTCCTTATCTAAACCACTACAAAATGATCCCCTCAGGGCATTGATTTAAGCCCACTCCACATTTTATTTGCTGCAGCATCAGAAACTCAAATCTGTGGATGAGGTTACATGCTAATTCATTTTGATAAAAGAATTTACATTGGGGTCACATAGAAAACAGTTTAACAGTGTGGGGGGAATGGGTATTTTTCTGGATTAATGAAATTTAATTGGAATTCAAAACCTTGGCACCCACTCTTCCACTTCCTATTGGTTGCAGGAGCCTTGAGTGAGTGGTTATGTGGAAATGAAGAATTGGAGAGGTCTCAATACCTGTGGATCCCTGGGTTTTTTTGGCATAAATCTTCTCCCTTCAGATTATTTCACATTTAATGGGAGAAATCAGCTCAGGCAGTAGCTTTAAGGTCATTAAAAATAGGAACAAAAAGATCTTTGCAAGCAAACAGCTGAAATGGTTCATGGCCTCAACTAAAAAAATCATAGGCCTTTTTTTGTCTTTTTTTTGTGTGTGTGTGTTTTGCTGAACTATTAAAGTTTTAAAATTCTAATTTAATCAAGTCATTTGAGACAAAAGAAAAACTATGGAATTTTAGCCAAGGAACAATAATTTGCCCTTTTTTGGCACCACCTTCTTACTTTAAGCAGTAGAAGGTCCTTCATTTTCTTATATTTTCAGGTCCATCTGCTGAAGAAAATCTGAGTTTCTGTACTTAAGTACCTCCCCCCCACAAATCTTTCCCAGAAGTCCTGATATAAAAATCCTCATATCAAAGATAAATATTTTGTCTAAAACATGTTGATTTCTTGTTCATAAATTGAAATTATTTATGCTATGAAGACAAGAGACATTATGTTTAAAAAAAGATTTTATTTTTCATTTACATCCAAAAAAAGGTCATCTTTCCCTGTTAAAAAGTTTATACATCTTATACAAAAATGTTGTATAAATACCCCAAGATTTTCTTCAAATCTCATATAAAATTAGTACCATTTGAGAAAAATAGGCTCTTTCCCTCACTGAACAACTGCACATTTTAAATAACATAAATAAAACCCATTTGTAACAAATTAAAAAAAGCTTCTGGAAGCTTCTGATCTTTCACAAAATAGCTTCTAGACAAATAAATAGGAAACAACACTGCGGAGACTTTTTTTTTTTTTGCTCTTTTTTAAAAAAAAAAAAAAAAGAAAGAAATTTGATCCTCAAGTTTCTCAGCTTATGCCAGTTCGTGTTTTTTTGTGTGTTTATCATGGAAAAGGAATGGGATCAAGAGGTGTCAGAGGTGCCCGATCCTCCGGTAGGAATCTGCATGCACTGCTCGCTGCTCCGGTAGCAAGGCCTAGGGAAAGAAGGCAAGTGGCAATACTTCACCCTGATATCCATTTTTCTGCACAAAATGCACACTTCAAGCAAAAATCACCAATACAAGGCAAGCAAGCAACACAGGACAAAAAAAAAATATACACACACAGAGAAAAATACATGCAGAGTATTGTATATTGTGTATTTCTAAATAGGAGTATTAGCACTGCGCATACACAATTTAAAGGTTGATTTAAGGTGCATTTTCTGCATCTCAGGGCTCTTTGAATCGTTTTTAAAAGATCTGTGGCAATGATTAAGTGCAGTCAGCAAAGCAAAATTTTTTAGAGGAAACGATCCTCCTTTCTCTCTCTAAAAATCTCACCTATAACACAAAAATCTCATCTATAACATAAAAATCTCAGGGCTCTTTGGATGGTTTTTAAAAGATCTGTGGTAATGGTTAAGTGCCGTCAGCAAAGCAAAGTTTTTTAGAGGGAATGATCCTCCTTTCTCTCTCTTGAAAAATCTCGTATATAACATTAAAATCTCATCTACAACATAAAAATCTCATCTGTAACATAAAAATCTCAGGGCTCTTTGAATGGTTTTTGAAAGGTCTGTGGTAATGACTAAGTGCAGTCAGCAAAGCAAAATTTTTCACAGGACATGATCCTCCTTTCTTTCTCTTGAAAAATCTCATCTATAACATTAAAATCTCATATAACATATATAAAATCACACAGATTGCCAAGCATTTGGGAAGAATGCAGCCCAGCTGATCTCCTTTTTGAAAACTTTGCATTTTTAGCTTAAACCTTGTTGTTTTTCCCTCAGAGTGAACAAGCAGCTGGCCAGGGGTGATAGGAAATTTGAAATAAAGAGCTTTACAAAGGGGGAGTTGAGTCACTCAAATCTTAGTTGGTTTTAGGCAAACTTTGGGAAATGCTAAGTCATTAACAGGCTCCCAAATTTAGTTATCGAGCAAGGAAAGGAATATCAGGTAGGAATCCCAGCACTGGACACAGCAGAAATAGTCACTGGAAATTCAGAAGAGTCCAGACAGGTTAACACAGTAGAAACAGCTCAGGAGTTATAATTAATTTAGTTTAATGAAATTTAAACATGTAACTTTCCTTTGGAGGAAAATAGCTCAGGACTGACTGGAAAATTAATAGAAAAACCCAGACAACCAGGATCAAAAAGCAAGGGAAACTGCAAAGCAGGAGGAACACAAAATAATTCCATTTAAAAAAAAATAAAGAGGATCACTTTGGGTACCTCATTACACAGGATCTAAGAAAGCTGCAAAATGCAAAGCAGCAGCAGGACTAAGTGATTAATTTTACACAGAAAGCATGGAGATAACCTGAGCTTTTACTCACTGGTGAAAGGATGATGGAGAAGGGATTAGGATGCAAGTTTTCAAGGTGCTAAAGGGGACATTAAAAGGGGCATGAGCTCAACTAAATGTTAAACCTTAAAAATCAGAATGGCAAAGAAAAATCAAGAGATTAAAGCAGGATGTGCTTATAAGAAACAGCAAAGTGGAGACAAACTGAAATAAATGTGGCTCTGTTTGCAAGTTTTTAATAATGATTTAGCAAGTTATTAGTAAAAAAGGGTGTAAAGTAAAAAGTTACTGAAAAAAGGGTGTTAAAACCAGAATATCCCTCCACTTAAAGGGAAAAAATAAAAGGGTTAAGCGAGAAGCAGCTGGCCAGAGGTGATAACCTGACCTTGTACTCACTAGTGAAAAGGTGATGGAGAGGGATTAGGACGCAAGTTTTCAAAGTGCTAAAGGGGACATTAAAAGGGGCATGAGCTCAACTAAATGTTAAACCTTAAAAATCAGAATGGCAAAGAAAAATCAACAGAGATTCAAGCTTATAAGAAACAGCAAAGTGGAGACAAACGGAAATAAATTTGGCTTTGTTTGTAAGAGCAAGTTTTCAATAATGATTTAGAAAGTTACTAGTAAAGCCCATTTTAAAAAAGGGTGTTATAAACCAGAATACCCACACACTTTAAGGAAAAAAATTAAAAGGTTAAGTGCATTAGTGCATTGACAGCAAATCTTTGCAAAGCCTCTCTGTGAGTATTTTTAAATTCACAGAGCTTTTCCAGGAAATGTAGGAGCAATTCCTCTCTAGAACTCTGAGTTCCAGGATGTGACTCGTTTGCAGATTGTTCCTCAGGCTTTCAAAAGCTAAATTCCAAAGTCATCGCCCCTAATGCAATCCCAGAACATTCATCTGCAGCTGCCCCTGCTGCAATATGGCTTTGATTGATTTCTAAATGCAACTGGACATTTTCCTCTCCGTGCTATGGGACCAACTACATCAGCCTGTGGTGATGCACTTCTGAAAAGGAAGTTTATAATCCATTTATTATTACTTGCTTTTGAGTTCTTTTTCTTTTTTTTTTAAGGACCATTTTGATTTCATGCCTTTCTTAAAAAAGAATTTTTACTCCAAGTTTTGGAAACTTCAAAAACTAGAGGTTACTGCCTATACTCTCTCCATAATACCTTTTTCCTGGAATACCCTATATTATCATATTCAGAGCATTTGGGAAAATGAAAAAAAAAAAGAAAAGAAAAGAAAAAAAATTTAGAGATTTTTGAGCTTCAAAGTCTTAGCCTTATTTTAAAGTATAGCTGCAGTATGAGTTTAAAATATGTTTGTTTGTCTTTCTTGCTAACAGATTAATAAACAATTAATAGTATTTTATCTAATGTATCTATTTATCTAAACTAAATACAAATCTAAAGAAATATCTAAATAAACCTAAGATAAAATACTAAATATCTATTTGGGTTATTTAGAGCTTTACCTTTTCTCATAAGATAGAGTTTTAATATTATTTTAAGACCTATGGCCTGAGCCAAAGCTTTAGAGATTTACAGATCCGATTACTTTTTGAAGAAAAGGATCATTTAGCAGGTTTTTTTATGGGAGATGCAAACCTTTCTATTGCCTATAATTTAGCTTTACAAGGTAAAAAAAAAAAAATCAAAACAACACTAAGAGTGACTCTGCCCAACACAGGCAATAGATGTAATTAATCTTCCTTGGAATTGGCTTTGCCTCAGAAATGCCAATGTTGAAATTTCTGTGTAACAGCAACAGTGTCTTGTCTGATGGCCAATTCAGGAAGATTGACCTTATAAAAAGAATTAATTTGTTTTTGCTCTGCTCTGACACAACTCCATGTGGCAGCAACAGCCCAAATGAGGATTTTATGTGATGGATGCCTGTGCAGAATCTGGCGTGGTGCATTTTAAAAAGAATAGTTCCAGACATGGACATTAGATAAAGAAACAAAAAAACAAACCCAACCTATAAATACTTACGGCACATGGAGCAGAAGGAGAAAAGCCAGCTGAATGTGGATGGGAGTGGATTGATCTCAAAAAGATTAAGAGGACTTCAAAATGAAGCTCTGGCTCAGGCTAAAACCAGCATTTTTTGCACATACCCTTGACGGGCTGAGTTTTAATTTCTGAACTGGCATAAACAGAGAACGGATCTCACCAGAGCTAAAAAACCCCAAGACTACTAAACCAAACCCCCTTTAAACACCACCTTCAGGGAGAGCCTCACCTGCTGCATGTTCGTCCCCGAGGGTCTGCTCTCGAGCTCTTCCTGGAGGCGCTGGCTCCTCCTCTCTGCCTGGAGTAGTTGGTGTTGAAGCTGCAGGAACTGTTCCGTGGGCACCGTGGGCACCATGGGCACCGTGGCACAGCCCTGCTGCTGGAGCTCCCGGGGGTGCGGGCTCTGGCTACGCATCCCGCCCGAGTGGAGCATCTGCGGGGGAAAAATCCAACCTTCAGCACTGTCCTAGGTTACATGGAAGGTGGGACCAAAAGTCTGCATTCTATTCCCATCTCCAGAAGCTGTTAGAACAGGTGGGGCAGTGTTCTTTGTGTTCAGCATGTCCCAGCCCTGCTAACACCATTGGGGCTATCTCTGCTCATGGCCATCAAGGTCTCTGGGAGTGACTCACAGATTCCATCAGCAATTGTGAGATGCCCTGCCCAGAGGGGAGGGACTGAACACTCCCACCTGCATATAAACTGAGACCCTGGAACACCAGGGAAACTTTCCCACTGATTCCCAGAGGAGAAGAGTTCAAAAGCCACCACTGGACCTGCAGAGACCGAAGAGACCTTTCCACAAGATCAGCACTTCAACAAGAGCACATCCATCACTCCAACGAGACTGCAGCTACCATTCAACTGCACTGCAGCACCACCCTAACAGGGTGCAGGTTGTGTTTTGACTTTGTCCATTTAAACCATTGTTTCTGTATTATTGCCTTGCTCTAAATATTAGTGTAGAACTGTTATTCCTTCTCCCATATCTTTGCCTGAATGCCCTTGACTCCAAAGTTGTAATAATTTGGAGGGAGGGAGGTTCACATTCTCTATTCTAAGGAAGGTGCCCACCTTCCTTAGCAGACACCTGTCTATCAAACCTAGGCAAGCACCTTCCCTCTGCCAGGGGTGCTCCAGGCACAGATTTCTGGGGTGCCAGAGAAACGAGCCTGGGCTCGGGGAGAGAAGCTGAACAGGCAGCTTGTCCCAAGGAAAAGCTTCTCCCAAGGAATTTCACATGCAGCTCTGGATCTAAAGGAATCTTGGCTTTGATTCATCATTTCAGTTATAAAAATCACTGGATTTTGGATGAATTCCTATCAAAGTTTAGTTAGCCTACAGTGAACTTTAACTTAATAGTGAATTTCCCATTTCAAGGGGGGAGCTGAAGTTGTGCTGATTATTTCTATCTTTAGGATGGAGAGAAAACATTTATCTCCGATGATATTACATTCAGAATTCAGTGTTTAAAACCCTACAGATCTTTCCTAGTTCACTACTAACTGTGGAGATAATGAAGGAATTTCACATGCAGCTCTGGATCTAAAGGAATCTTGGCTTTGATTCATCATTTCAGTTATAAAAATCACTGAATTTTGGATGAACTCCTATCAAAGTTTAGTTGGCCTACAGTGAACTTTTAATAGTGAATTTCCCATTTCCCATTTCAAGGGGAGAGCTGAAGTTGTGCTGATTCTTTCTATCTTTAGGATGGAGAGAGAACATTTATCTCTGATGATATGACATTTAGAATTCAGTGTTTAAAACCCTACAGATCCTTCCTAGTTCACTATTAACTGTGGAGATACTGAGAGCTAAGACAGTCATGTGAAATAATTGGGAAATTTTCCAGACTAAATTAAAAACCAAGTAAGTAACTCACGGTTGGAATAGTTAATTATACTAAGAAGGACCAGAACTGGACAGTAAAAATCCCTGATGGTTCAGACAAACTCATGTGCAGCTGGAATTTGTAAAACATTAATAATTTCTTCCCATAAAGGCCCCCTATTGACCACAGGATAAATTCTCACCTGTTATCTCAAAACCATTACTCTGTTCCCTTAGGAAAAGGTGTATAAGATTATCTTGGTGGTTTTAATTTTCCTTTCACAAGTGGCAAAAATACCAATTTGGAATAATTTCAGTTACTGAGTTCATCTATAACTGTAAATATTTTTCAGAAAATATTTCTAGATACTTCTAACTAAAACTGTTTGTACTTTTTAAAGCTATTTAGGGGTTCTCTTTGTCTGTAGGTGAGCTGTTCTTTTCCTGATAATATAAAGAGTGAAAGTAATGAGCTTTTGGTGGAATTTGTTTCAGGGTTCCTGTCATGCTGTGAAGCACATGAGTATCTAATGAGGAAACAGTCAATTAGTGTTAGCAGCATCTTAAAAAAATACTAATGAAACAACAGTGAAAACAACATAGTCCTGCTGTATTCATCTGTGGAAGAAAATGGAACAATAACGAACTTCTAAACTATCAGGATGATGCCAAATGGGATCAGAAATCAATTAATTGAAGGAAACATTGGACAGTCATGGAAAAGCATGCAGAGGTAAATACGCAAACACCTTCAAGCCTCACAGGCAATGGGGTAGCAGGAAGCCACTTTTCATTCTCTCACTTCCAATTTCAATTCTTTTGGAATGCAGTGGGGTTATTTCCCTCCATTTTCATGGCAATGCCTTGGGAATACGCTGCTCCTTGGAGCACAGAATCCCATTAACCACAAAGAGCCTGGTGCAACTGTCCAAAATTGACATTAAAATGAAGAGTGGCTTCTTTACTTACAAGATGCATGGAATAAAATAAATAAATTAAAAAAAAAAAGAAATCCATTAAAAAAATAAAGGAATGTTTTCTCCATGCTATGGTGGTACATTAAAAATTATTGCTCTACCTTCGCGAACTATTTCAGAGAGAGAACCGCCCCCTTCTCTGCTAGCTCCAACCACTGAGTTCTAGCCACGTTAGCCATGGACAAAAGGAGAACAGGCACAAAAGAGAGAGTTAGAAGTCACAAAGCGCTGAGTGAATGTTACACACACCTGCTGGGAAGGGGCTACCAGGAGGAGCAAAATCCTGCGTGTTTGAAATGCACATTTCAGGAGAAAACACAATCCCAGCCTTCGTGTTTATGGGTTTAAGTGTTTGGCATTTGCCCAAAGCTTAATTAAGACTATATAAATAAATGAACAGGGAATATAAACAGACTTTTCATTAACTTGTCAAAATCCCATATTTCCTAATTAGGTTTTTACAGCTTTATTACTAATTACATAAGATTTGCAGCATAATGTCTCCCATTTGCTGTCTTGATGAAAAACATGAAGCCTTTTATAAAGTGTTATAGAAGCCTCATCTGAAAGATGCTTTGAGTTATGGAACAAGTCAGAATTGGGGTTTTTTTAAAAATATATTATGTTTTCAACTTAAATCCAGAAGAGCAAATTTAGTCCAGACTGCTGAGGGACAACTTATGGAACAAGTCAGAATTGTGGGGGCTTTTTTATATATTATTTTTTCAACTTAAATCCAGAAGAGCAAATTTAGTCCAGACTGCTGAGAGACAACTTGACTTATGGAACAACTCAGAACTGTGAGGTTTTTTAAAATATATTATTTTTTCAACTTAAATCCAGAACAGCAAATTTAGTCCAGACTGCTGAGAGATGACTTACAGAACAAGTCAGAATTGTGGAGGTTTTTTTAATATATTATGTTTTCAACTTAAATCCAGAACAGCAAATTTAGTCTAAACTGCTGAGAGACAACTTGTCTTACAGAACAAGTCAGAATTGTGGAGGTTTTTTTAATATATTATGTTTTCAACTTAAATCCAGAACAGCAAATTTAGTCCAAACCGCTGAGAGACAACTTGGAGGTCTGGGCTGCCCTTATGGGACACACTAAAAACAGTTAAGTCACCCATTCCCACAACCAAAGACTCCTAAGTTTTGATATCCAGCATGATCCATCTCCAGCAGGTTTTGAAAGAATCTCAACTAAAGTCTTCACTTGTGCCTTTAAATTAACACTAAGATGTGTAAATTATTATTTTGTGATGATCAAAATAACAAGGATTAAATTCGGCAAATTATTCCCAGAGTAAATAAGAACAGGTTTCTACATTAAGAGCAGCATCACACAAATATTAGTTAGGAAATTTGAGGCAACATGTTTTAGGAAGGAAAAGGGAAGTGGGAGCCTTGCCTGAAGTACAGAAACAAATTTCTTTGCTATTTGATTTTATATCTGAAGCTGTGTATGAATTACGATGAACCACAGCTTGCTTCAGAGAAGGATGTTTGCCACACAACTTGGCCATGAAAAATTAGGTTAAATATCAGGAGAGGTTAATTCTAGTTTCAATTAATTTTCTCTGTTCCTACATATCTATAAGTTGTTATAAAATAAAATAAATTCAGTGAGATAGTGATAAAGCCCCACAGTCAACTCTGTTTGACAAGTACCTCCATTAACTGATCATCCAGCTTGACTTGCTTTTTTCTCAGCCCTTCGTTTTCTGAGCTGGTTTCCAGTTCACGTTCAAGAGAATTCATCTGACTGATCTATCAGAGACAAGAAGTTTCCTTAGAAAAGCAGCAATTTTTCATTTTATCTGCTTTGTTTTTCCCCCCATGAACCATTGAATATCAAGGCAACTCAAGGCTAAAAACCAGGAGTATTTGGACAAGTGCTTTGCTACAAGAGATGTCACCCAGCAGATGCACAGAGCCCTGTCAGCTCCTTGGGACACAGATTTGTGTCCCAAAACTCAGACTAAAAGCAGGAAGTTCCAGCTTATCCTTTGAGCTCTTAAGAGGTGGGCACTGATTCATGTATTTACATTTTATCTGCTTTGTTTTTCCCCCCATTGAACCACTGAATATCAAGGCAACTTGATATTACCAGGAGTATTTGGACAATACTACAAGAGATGTCACCCAGCAGATGCACAGAGCCCTGTCAGCTCCTTGGGACACAGATTTGTGCCCCAAAACTCAGAGGAACAGCAGAAAGTTACAGCTTATCCCTCGAGCTCTTGGGAGATGGAAACTACTGCACTGATTTGTGTATTTACCACCCAAAACTTACCTTCCTGTTTGCAGATGACAGCTGCTTCTGAAGCTGTTCACACTCTCTCTTCAAGCTCAGCTTCTCCTGCTCTATGGCTTTGACAATCCCTGACTGGCTTTGTTGCTTTTGGTGCTTTAGGGAAAGGATTGTGGATTCCAGCTGGTGGATCTGAGGAGATCAGAGATGAAGAAATGTGGAAGGATGTTCCAGAAAATTCTGATTGCATCTATTTAATCTAAAACACTCAGTACCAATTGGGTACAGAATCCCAGAATGGTTTGGGTTGGAAGGGACCTTAAAGCCCATCCTGTTCCAACTCCTGCCATGGGCAGGGACACCTCCCACTGTCCCAGGCTGCTCCAAGCCCTGTCCAGCCTGGCCTTGGACACTTCCAGGGATCCAGGGGCAGCCACAGCTGCTCTGGGCAACTCTGGGGTATTTTTGACATTTTAGCTTTAAGCATCTTGTCCTTCTTTCCCCTCCTCCTCTGCATAATCTACTTAATACTGCGAGCCAAGAAATTGCACAAGAAGAACATTAGAGATATTAAGAATCTTTTTGTTAACTTGAAGTTGGACTGAAACCTTGGACAAGAATTTTCTTTGAAAGGAAAGAAATACCCTAAGAGTGTTGTGGAGTCTCATTCTCTGGAGATCCTCAAAACCTGCCTGGCTGTGATTCCCATCTGAGCGACCTCCAGAGCTCCCTCCCAACCCCAGCCCCACTGTGATCTCAGCTTGCCCACGTTACCTTTTCCCTGGAGTGAGCCAGGTCTGTCTTAGTGCTCTGCACTTCCCTCTGCAGCCTCTTGTTCTCCTGCCTGAGCAGCCTCTGCTCCTGCTCCTGCTCCAGCGGCTGCTCCAGCTCATCCCAGCGCCGCTCCTGCAGCCCTGAGGGAGGCACAGCCCCTTCCAGAACCCGGTTCTTAAGACAGACAGAATTGCAGGGTTAGGCCTTAAACAAAGAAGCAGACATTTGCTCTATTCAGGTGGGTTTGAGGTGGATTTTTAATAACTGCAGACTCCGAAGTCGCAGCGTTCCCATCTCCCTCCCAGCCCGCAGAGTTTTCCCCTAAGAAACCCAATGTGCAAATCCCTCTGCTGAAATTATGGATAATAACTGCGTGCTCAAGGAGTGCACAGAGTTCAGCAACACAAAAAAAGCAATTTGTGCTCTGTTCAGAGCCAAACAGAAGCCAGTATTATATATTATTCAGTAACAGCTGTAATTTAGCTCCTGTTGTACAATTCTGAAACAGACTCTTTTCCATGTGGACATTAAATATTCCTTAATTACATGGCAAACAAGCCAAATTAGTAGCTGAATTCATAAGAGCAATCCCAAGACTGCTGCCTGCAACCTCCTTCAGTTACAAATCCTCATTAGCTGAGAGGCTGGTATAATTCTGTACCTTTCAAACCCAAGTTGCACTGAAAATCAGATCCTCTCTCAATGACTAGTTTGCTAATTTTTATAGTTGATAGGTGTAAATGAATACATTGTCCACAGATTTGGGGGTTTTTGTGGCAAAAGGTTTTTTTTAGGGAAGAATGGAGAGTCAGGAGAGGGACTGATCACTGCTGTGCTTACATTCAACACTTAAAATATGTTTCTTTAAAAAAATCAGCTTAAAACCTGCACATTATACCCAATATACAATAATTACATAAATATTTGAGACCCCTGAAGCCCTTTACCTTTTCACTGGCGTTCAGCAGTTGTTTGTGCAATGAAATCACTTCTTGTTTCAGAGTTTCCTTCTCCTGCTGTGTCACCCTCAGGTCAGACTGCAGCTGGGACATCTGCAGGGTGGTGCTCTGCAGAGTCTCATCGAGGCTCTGCACCTGTAAGGAGCAGGAGCACAGCTTGGCCTTTTTGGATCAAGATTCCCTACATGGACCATGGATTTAGGATCTCTCATGGAAGGAGTGAAGAAGGTAAAATGCTGATATCGCAATTTGAAAATGTTAAATTGGGTTTATTGCTCTCTACAGCTCCTGACAGGAGGGTGAAGCTGAAGGGGATCAGGCTCTCCTCCAAGGGAACAAGGGACAGGACAAGAGGAAACAGCCTCAAGCTGTGCCAGGGGAGGTTTGGATTGGATTTTAGGGAAATTTTCTTCATCAAAAGGGTTGTCCAGCCCTGGCACAGCTGCCTCCCCATTCCTGGAGGGATTTAAAATCCATGTGGATGTGGGCCCCGGGGACATGGGGCAGTGGTGGCCTTGGCAGTGCTGGGGAATGGCTGGACTCGATCACAGAGGGATTTTCCAACCTTACAACTCTATAATTCCATGTGATTTTCCAACTTTCTGTTCCAAGCTTGCAGCCACCCACTTTGAACAGAGCCACGAACAGAAACATCCCCAGCCCTGAGCAGTCACTGTGATATGCTGGAAAGAAGCTTTCCCTTGAATTATTTATTCTTCCTGGCAGACCGTGACAAGGAGAAAGCCCAGGAATTCTCAGCCAAGTGAGCCATTCGATCCCATCCATGCCTGAGCAGGGACCAGACTGCAGTAGCAGAGAAGCAGCAGCAGCAGTCTCTGCAATATTTTAGGAATCACCAGGCAGAGGGAATTGGCAAAAGTAACTTGGCTGTAGTGAGAAAAACTCCCTCACTCTGTTTGAGAAAAACTCCCTCCTTGTGTTCAACAAATTTCCTTTTGTCCTTTAAGAACATCCCTTTGAAAGGCCCTCAAAGCAGCCACTCTGAGCCCCATCTTTGGAAGCTTTAATGAGAAAAAGCACTACAAGAGCTGATCAAAAGTACTTTCCTCCAGGGTTAGAACACAAATCCCTGTTTTTACCTTGTCCTGGGAGATGGTGAGCTGTGCTTTCAGTGCCTGACTCTGCTGCTCCCAGGATTTCTGCTCCTGTTTCAAGCTGCCGATGGCACTCTCCAAGCAGCTGACTTGAGCTACCTGCAATGAGATCACATCAGGAATCCTCACTCACTTGGGAATTTTTTTGGATTTAAATTTGACTTCAGGGGTTACCCTAGAGAGAGTTAAAGTTAAGAAAGGAAGGAAAACACAGGAAAGCAAAAAGTCCCTCGGCTCCCTGAATTTCCACACAATGGGATTATTATTTACAGTGTGCAGACTACTCTGCTCCAGTTCAGAGTTACAGTATGTTAGAGTTGCAGTAAAAGTCCCAGAACACTGTCTTCCTTGTCCTGCTGCAGTATTTATATCCAGGCCTCTCTTCCTTGCAATGTTTGGAATTTTCTACATAATCAAGTTACAGTAAAGCTGTGTTCCAGAATTTAAGCTTCTCTTTCTAAGACCAGCTAGGAAAAAAAAAAAAACCAACAAACCCCCCAAAAAAACAGGCAGTGGCAATTAAGCTTTTATCTGCCTTGAGGATAAGGAAAAAAAAAAAAATCCAGAGACGTACTACAGGTTATGATGATACAGTTAAAGATACAGGAATTTTAACAGCCCTTTACAGCACACAATAATGAGGATTTGCAATCCTTTCTTACCTTATCAATACATCTGTTCAGTTCCTCACTCAGCGCTTCCTTCTCTTGCTGCAGCTTTTCGTTTTTAGTGATTAAGCTTGAAACTTCATTTTGGAGGTCGGAGAGATCAGGGCATCTGGGCAGCTGTGGGAAACAAAGCCCTCGGTTGCATTTCTGTGCTGTTGCAGAATTGGGCAGGAAAATCATGGGATGCCACAATGGTTTGAGTTGGAAGGGACTCTTAAAGGTCATCAAGTTCGATCTCTCTGGGATAAGCAGGGACACCTTCATCTTAATCTGATGGCACTCAGAGAGAATCCCAGAATGGTTTGGGTTGGAAGGGACCTTAAAGATCATTTAGTCAAAGCCCTGCCATGGGCAGGGACACCTTCCACCATCCCAGGGTGCTCCAAGCCCTGTCCAAGCTGTCCTTGGGCACTCCCAGGGATGAGGCAGCCACAATTTCTTTGAGCAATCTGTGCCAGGGCCTCCCCACCCTCCCAGGGAAGGATTTCTCCATAATATCCCATCGAAATCACTGTGAGTTAAAACTCACTGAGGGAAAACCACTGCACTGCTGACTTCCAATCCTTTTCCCAACTGACCCAGAGCTTTATCACTGCCTTTCCTCACTCCATTTCCTGCTGTAATTACACTCCAGCCACAATCCACTCCTTTCTGAATAGGCCTCGGCTGCTTTTGCTTTTTAAGACCATTATCTACCCTGAGCACTGGGTGCCTCAACTGAGTGTTTTACACCACGCAGAAAATGACTTTGTGGAGCCCTAATCAGGGAACTGATTCATTTGTAGCCTTCATTATCTGTGTTTATTAGCATATATTTACAGCCAATTGAACTGTGCTTGTACAGGAGATAACTGAGCTCTCCAGGAAATTATCCTCAGACGTTGTGAGACTCCGATATCTCCAGATGGCTTTAGCAATCGAAATTATCCCTGACAGGACATGCTGGAAGAGCTCAGTCCTTAAATGAAGCTAATGTGGGTTATCTCCAGTTACACAGGGAAATGTCTCCTGTGGATCCCATTTGCCCTGTCTATTCCTTGATTAGAGCTTTAAATCTTTATCTTGACCGAAGCTTCTCTTTGTAGATCCACTACTCCCAAAAATCTTTTGGCAAAGTCTAAGTAAACCCAAGCCTATTTGAAAAATTGTGCATTGCACCTGGAAACTGTTTCAAGAGGAGTTCCATTCCCTCACTATTAGGGCCTTTCTTTAAAGAAATTAACTCTTTCCATCTCTGAATTTTCACCCATTAAGAAATGGTGAAAATTAATCTGATGGCACTCAAATAGAATCCCCGAATGGTTTGGGGTTGGAAGGGACCTTAAAGATCATTTAGTGAAACCCCTGTCATGGGCAGGGACACCTCCCACTGTCCCAGGCTGCTCCAAGCCCTGTCCAGCCTGGCCTGGGACACTGCCAGGGATCCAGGGGCAGCCACAGCTGCTCTGGACAATGAGATGCCACACCTGCTTTGTCTTCTCCAGCTCCTGCTTGAGGATGTGGTTCTCCTGCTCCAGCAGATGAGCTTGAACCTTCATTTTGGACACCTCCATCTCTAAAGACGACACCACATTTGATGACTGCAAAAAAATAAAAGGCTCAGATTTCAATGTAGGGCACTCAGAGCACTGATGTTTAAGCAGAGGATGCTGCAGGAGGTTCAGCTGTGTCCCCCCACAGGGACAGTACAACTCTGTACCTCTGCTTTGGAGCTTTCCAGTTCCTCTTTCAGCAGCAGCCTCTCCTTTTCCCATTCTTCCAGGGTACACTTTCCCTCCTCCCTTTCCTTTTGCTTCAGCACCCTTGCCAGCTGTTGATTAAGATCCTGCACATCTGCTTGGTTTTTGGAGTTCCTCTGGCTGAGTTCTGTATTTTCAGAGTCCAGCTGTTGGTTCCTGGTTTTCAGATCTGCCACCTGAGTGGGGACAGCAGTGATTTTACACTGGCAATGAGATTTTGGGTATTTCCTTTCTACTAAGATGATTAAAGATCTCACTCCAACAGTGACTCCAACCAGTTAATTTGTCATAAATGGCCTTAATTAGTCCTAGCAGTCACCCAACACAGGACTTTGCCAAGCTGGTGTGGATTTTGAGGGTTATCTTAGCAGATTATTCTGAGCTAGTGTTTTCCTGAGCAATATCAAGATGACATGGATGTAAAAGCTGCTTAATCCTCCTATTTCACCCAGCAGAACAAGCCACCCCTACAATAAAATGGATACAACTGGCAGCATTCCTAGACCCAGCCAGCTGGGAAATGAGCAGAGGTTGAATCACAGTCTCTGTTTCCCATGGGTTACTGCAGAGAATTACAAAAAAACTACAAAACAGAAGGTTTAAACTTTATATTTCCACGAAATAAACTTTCCAAGTTGTCTGTGGAAAGTGCTTTTAAGCCTGCAGGCTGGACAATTACTGCTGTTGTCTTCTGAGCAGGTCAGACAAGCCTCAAATCAATCCCAGAGTGGCAATAAAAGAGTTACCAAAAGTTTAAATTTATAAAATGGTCACTATCTGCTGCCTTTGTGACATTCCAAGGAGCAGCTTTGACACAGCGATGATTTCTACAGAGAGGGTTTTGGGCTCAGGCACACACCTGCTTTTTCAGGTTGTCCACCATCTTCTGTACAGCCACTTTCTCCTTCCTCACAGCCTCTATCTTTTGCCTGTGGAAAAAAGGAAAGCTCATCAACATTAAAATCCCTTATTAATATACACATCTGCAAGTTTGGACAAGAGGACATCACCTCAAGTTGTGCCAGAGGAGGTTTAGATTGGAAGTTAGGAAAGATTTCTTCACTGCCCAGCCCAGGGGTGGAATCCCCATCGCTGGAGGGATTTAAAAGCCACACAGATGTGGCACTTGGGGACATGGGTCAGGGGTGGCCTTGGCAGTGCTTGGGGAATGATTAGACTTGATGATCTTGGAAGTCTTTTCCAACCTTAATGATTCCAAAAATGGGCTGGTTTTTTTACCACCGCCAGAAATGATAATTGTGAATATTTATTTCTTGCTCAGCATTGCCGTTCTGCACAAACTTAGCAAGTGTTCAACTTCTCAAGGTGCCCCAAATGGGCCTTTTCCAGAGGGGAGGAATAATCCCAGGATCACTGACAGTTCTGCACCTGCCAAAGACCCAACCACTGGAATAATCTGGCAGATGAGCCTCTCCCTGCCTCTCCTGAAGCACAAATAATTGCATCAGGTCCTGTGTGAGTTACTGGGTCACCTCAGTGCCTGCAGCTAAACCCCTGCCTGGCTCTGGGAATGGGCAGGACAAGCTGGGGCAGGGAAAAGGATGAGGATTTCCTGCTGGATTTCCAGCAGCACCATGAAATAAGCCCATCTTGGTTTTGTAGAGCACCTAACACATGAAGGATTTGGAAGAGAAGGGATGAACCCATCGTGGCTGAGCCACAGCAACAGCCTGGAGGCATCACAGGGTACATTCCCCATGGACTTCTCACCTCATTTCTTCCCTGGATCCATTTAGCTCCCTCAGTTTCAGGCTGGAAGCACTGCCTTCCTCATTTAATAAAGTCACTTCGTTTTTCAGGACGGCGTTTTCCTCACGGAGCTTCTCGGCCTCACACCTGTGGCAGAGACAGGAGACAAGTGAGAGCAGTTCCTGTAGGGCATCTGGGGAGGAAAAAAGTCCCACAAGTCTGAGCTCCTTGAAATGCCTCAAAAACAAAGCTACAATTGCCTTGTTTTCTGTATAAATGGTGTATTTGTATTTTACATCAATTTACCAAGAGCGCTCCCCAGTTTGTTAAAAAAACCCCAAATTTTTACAACAAACTTTAAAAAAACCTCGAGCTTTTGGGGCATGTTTTTGTACAGCTCAAGTGAGTTAAAATCTAAAGTTTCACACGAATATTCTGCAGATCTTTCGTCCTTAAGCTACAAACTACTTAAACACCAGAATGTGCAGGCTGCCAGGAGAGTGAGCTGTTTCCCCAGCTGGAATTCACAATTCTGGGAACAGCACTGTTGGGAAGTGCCTCTTCTGTCCTCAGGCAACTGCACAGAAATAACTGTGGGACATGGTGGGACACCTGAAAAAAACATTTCCTGCAGGAAGCTGGTGCTGAACAATAATTAAGCCACTTGTAGCCACTTTATCCATTAAAAAAAAAAAAGAAATCTTGCTGGAATACAGCAGTTAAAAGCTAGTAAGTTAAACCTATGATGAATATAATATAATGAATATATGTTTTATAACTACATTTACCATATCACACTCCTGAGGGGTTCCTAACTGGGAAAAAAGTCCCTGCAATTCTCTAGTATTAACTTAAATATTGAGAAAACTAGAAGCACTTTTAGCCTTTCGAATTACCATAATTCTACAGCATTAACAGAAACACTGAGAAAAACAGGAGCAATTTCAGCCTTGCGAGCAACATTGAGCTCTAGGAGGGAACAAACCGAGTGAAGTGATATTAGTAAAAGCTACAAAGCACTCTGGGGGTGTTACCATGGATTTTGGACACGGAAATACAATGGATTTCTGCCGAAGCACGAGCTACACACTGCGATGGTGACATCCACACACAGGACAGCTGGCAGGCGCTCCTGCTGAGGTGGCGGGCACAGAGAGGAGTAAGGCACACACTGAAAGTTACTCATTCCAGTGGTCTTTATCCAGGATTAGAGGAGTTAGGAGTCCACGGCACTGTTTGCTACTCAGAGTTAAATCAGAGTTAAGCTAGGGTGGTTAAGGGAGCGGCCGAGGCAGCGCTGGGTTAGTGCTACGCCGCATTACGTTACCTCAGCAGGTCAACTTTCTGCTGCAGCTCAGTGCACGTGCTCTGCAGGCCCTGGGTCACTGTCTTCCTCTGCTCTGCCTTGGGGTGACCCAGAGCTTTCTCCCTGGGGCTGGGGTCCCTCATTCCTGCTTTTTCTGCTTCTTTCACGGCGCCGTCGCTCTGGGTGTTCTCGTCCTGCTGGCCCATGGAGGGATGTTCTCCCAGCTCCCCACCTCTCGTGTCACTGGGCACATCTGCATCTCCTTCTTCTTGGACATCTTCCAATTCTTCAACATCTTCCAGTTCTTTACCTTGCTGGAGGAACTTGGTGTTCTCCTTTTCAAACTTGACGCTTTCCACCTCACTTTCTTCTTGCTCACAGTGAAGCCTTCTCAGCCTGCGCAGGTTGTCTTCCAGCACTTGATTTTTTTCCACCAACTGGATCATTTCAGCTTTCAGATCCTCATTTTCCATCTGAATTTCTTCCTGCAGTGACAGGAGCTCAGCCTGGGCCATGGATCTATCTTCCAGCTCTTCCACCCTCTTCCAAAGCTGAGCTATTATGCTCTTGAGGTCACCATTTGCAGCCCCAGGAGTGTGATCCAGCAAGAGAGAGGCTTCACTCAGTTCTTCAGCCTTCTCCAGCTCAGCCTGCAGCTTCAGAGCATCAGAAGCAAACCCTTTATTTTTGGGAGCTATTCTGTGATTCAGTGGAAGAACCTTCTGCTGTTTGACATCATTGTGTAGCGTTTTTGGCCTGGGAACTTTCTCCAGATCTCTCTTTTTTGGCAGCAAAGGCACCCAAGAGAGAAGCTCTTGGTTCTTGTCACAGTCCTGGCTGCCATCAGCATCCAGAGCTGCTTGATTTCCTTGGATCCAACACCCCTGGGTCTCGGGGTGGTCACCAGCCCTGGCTCTCGCGCATCCCCTCTCCAAATCCGAATCCACCTCCGACGTTTCCTCCAAGTCCGTGATATCAGCCTCCAGAGGGGGAAGGACATTGAAATCTGCTCCCATGGCTACATCTTGACCATCACTGGGCAGCCCTTCCAAACTGGGATCCATTTGCTCCGGTTCTGAGCCGGAGTGGGAGCAGCCAGGACTGGGAGCTCTCTCCCGCTCCACCGCTTCCAGCCGGTGCCGCAGCCTCAGGATCTGGGCAGCCATCCTGACATTCTCCTTCACCGCCTGCTCGTGCACCTTCTGCAGGTTTTGGAGAACGTCCCCATCCTCTCCCAGAGGAGCTGCTCCAGGAAAAGCAGCAATTTGGCTCTTGGCTTTTGCATACTCACTCTCCAGGAGCCTGTAATGGCTCTGCAGGGCGGAAAAGCTCCGCGTTTCCCACTGCAATTTCTGTATTTTCCCTCGGAGGTCTGAGATTTCCAGACTCATCTCGGCCTTGTCTGTCTCTGCTCTTTCACAAATGTCTTTGTTTAAACTCTCCAGAGCAAGGAGTTTGGAATTGAGCTCTTCTTTCTCTCGCTTATACTCACTGTCCAGTCTCTCCAGCTTTTCCCTAACCAGCTTCCCATTTTCCTCCACTGCGGATAAATGTTCATCTTTCTCCTTTAGCTCTTTCTCGTGGTCATTTTGGAGTTGAATTATTCTCTCACTCAGCTTCTCCTCCTGCTCCTGGGCAGCATCCCTCAGCTCCCGCAGCTCCTTCTCCAGCTGCTCCCTCTCACACACCAACTTGTTCACTTCTTCCTTAAAGTTCTTCTCCAGGAGATCCTTCTCCTGGCTCAGGGCAGAAGAAAGAGCCTTTTCCCTTGCCAAGCTTTCCTTCAGCTTCTCGTGGGCTTCGGCAGCTTCCTGAGCAATTTCATCCCTTTCAAACTGCCACTGGGATTTCTCCTCTCTCTGCTGCTCAGCGAGCTCCCGCAGCTCTCGCTGGTAACGTCCTTCCACACTCTGCAGGGTCGCTTCGTATTTATTCACAAGGGTTTGTGTATCCACAGAAAACTGAGTTTGGGCATGAGATGCTCTTCTGTTATAGTCACTTGCCATTGTTTTCCTAAACGTGGTTAACATAAAATATTACTGAGCTACCTCAGAGATTAAAGTGGCTTTTTAGGCTGAATAAAACAAGTCGGAAAATGACTTTTTTTTTTTCGTACTATTGGATGGGTGTTTCTGGGAGCCAGATTTAAATTTGAGGGAATTTGGTGAAACTTCATAAAGAAAAACTGCCTTGGAAAAGTGTAACAAGTCACGAAATGTCCTCAGAAAAGGCTTCATGTGCAATAGGTGCCCTTTGGTTCCTGTGCTCAGATTTTGGGGGGGGCAGATGCTCTCACCCCCATCACCCCAGGATGGTTTCAGTTTCTTTTGACACTCCTTGTTGGCTAAAAGCACTTCCCAGCCACCCTTTTCCTTCTTCAGCACAGAATTCTGAAAACCCACAAGTTTTAAAAGGATCAAGCAAGGATTTGTAGAGCACAGGGATCCTGATCAGAGCTCGAGCTAATCACGCCTGGTTATGCTTTAACACTACTATTGCCTCTGGGAGAGCTAAAAATGAATACAAACATCTACTTGAGAAAGGTCAGAAGAGAAAAAAAACCCCTGGAGAGAGCAGCCCAGTGCTGTGGAACAGCGCAGGAACAGCACTGTGCAGTCAGGATATTTGGAATTGTGCAGCAAGGAAGTGTTTCTGCCCTAGGTTCACCCTGCTCACAATGCTCCACTGCTGTCCCCACTGGGGTGACACTCACCTTTCCTCCTCCAGCTCCTGCTCGTGCTTCCTCAGCAGCTCCTCCTGGAGCTCCTCCTTCTCCAGGGAATGCACCTCCGCCAGTCTCTTCACCTGCTCGTGGAAGCCACGTTCCAGCTCCCCCTTCTCCTCCTGCAGGCTCTGCACCAGAACTCTCATCTTCTCCTCCACCCACGCACTGTTCTGGATCAGCTCCTCCCGTTCCTGCCTGAACTTCTCATTCACCTGCTCCAGCCTGGCCCTGACAACATCTTCGTGCTCCTGCCTCAATAGTTCCTGCAGATTGGCTTTTTCCTCATCAAAACGCATCTGCAATTTGTTTTTCTCCTCATTGTATTTACAGTCGAGCTTTTCCTGCTGCTCCCTGAGCGCCGCTGCCTCTCCTTGCAGCTCTGCTATTTGATTTTTAAGGCCGGTGATCTGCTCTTCCATGACATTCATCTCCTCAGCGTACTTCTGCCTCATATCCTCTTGCTCCTTTTCCCAGTGGGCTTTTGTCTCGTCCAGCTGCTTTTCATAATGGCTCACCTACAGAAGGGAAAACAGGATGGACTCGTTAATTTTCCACAGTGTTTCACTGGGATGTTCTCCTCAATATGTCTGTATTATATGGTTTTATATAAAACAGATTTTGATTCACAAAATACGTATTTTGTAAATCTGGATATTTTGATTTACACTTGGAAAGAAGTGATTTCCTTGGAAAGAATGTTCAAGCACTCAGCTTTATTTCTTACTGGAATTAGAGAATCCCAAAATGGTTTGGGTGGGAAGGGACCTTAATGAGCATCTCATTCCAGCACTTACTGTGTCTTCCAGCTCCTGTTTGAGGTGATGCAGATCCCTGTGGTGCTGCTCCTTCATCTGCTCAATGGCCATTTCTGCCTCTATGCTCATGTTCAATGGGTTGCAGTCTTCTGAACCAAGTCCTTTAGAGACAGTCATTAGATAACAATTGATATAACTATAAAAACACGAATCACACAAGACATAAATATATATACATCTCAACAGAATTATTTCATCAATTTAAATTTGTTTTAAGCTCCCATCACGAACACAGCCAAGTAACTGCAAACACTAATTTCAGCTTTAAATACAGTTCAGCAGTCGTATTCCAAATTAACATTAAATACCAAAATGGAGGTGGTGACCAAGTCTCACTGGGAAGGTTTTCATGGAATTACCTCTAAGATATCATAAACGCCTACAGCACAGATCTCAGTCCTGCAGGAGATGTTTTCTTACCCTGGTCAGGCTCAATTCCGCCGTTGCCGTGACTTTTCATGTCGATGTCAAACTCCTCCGAGAGGGAATTTTTCAGGGAAGGCCTGAGCACTTTGCCTTGGGCTCGGTACTCCTGCAGCTCCGAGTGCAGCTCATCGATCTGGTCCTGCAGCTCCTGAGAGAGGGAGGGAAAAAAGGCTGAGGGAAAAGGATCAAGGCAGCCGAGCACCGACCCAGTCCCACCCTGGGACACTGCGGTGGGAATTACAGCAGGGAAAGACTTGTCAATAATCCACAGTGCCACAGTCATCCTGCTGTCAGCAAACAACAAGGGAATGGCTTCCCAGTGCCAGAGGGCAGGGACAGATGGGATATTGGGAAGAAATTCTTCCTGGGAGGGTGGGGAGGCCCTGGCACAGGTGCCCAGAGCAGCTGTGGCTGCCCCTGGATCCCTGGCAGTGTCCCAGGCCAGGCTGGACAGGGCTTGGAGCAGCCTGGGACAGTGGGAGGTGTCCCTGTCGATGGAACAAAATGGTTTTTAAGGTCCTTTCCAACCCAAACCATTCCAGAATTCTCTGGTGATTCTACAATACCAAACTCTCACAGGTGAAGGTACAACGTGCTCCAGGACCTTTCCCTTTATTCTTTCTTCCGGTGACCTTTTATTAAAAAGCAGCTTAGTAACATTTCCAAACAGTTGGGAAATGCTTCCTCAAACACCATCTACTTGAAAAATCAAATCACAAGATCAGATGAGGAAAGAGATCCCCTCATTACTGCATTTGCCATCTGGTCCTTCTGCCAGCAGCACATCCCCGGTGCTTGTGCCAAGTTCCGCGCCCCCCGCTCCAGGAGCAGCAGTTATTGGGGGAAACAGCTCCCTGAGTGTGCAAACACAGAATCCTGCGGGTCTGAAAGGCCCAGGAAGTGAGCCTGGGGTACCGATTTATATCTGCCAGCCTCAAAAATAGACAAATCAGCTGCATATCAAGAATTATCAATTCAAACTTTTGCTTTTAAGCCTCAGCTTTCTAAGAGAGCTGCCATGCTGTTCCCAATCGAAGAGCCTTTTGCAAAGACAGCCCTTTATTGGGTGAAAAGGATCACGCAAAGATCACAAAATCAAAAACTGGTTTGAAAGGATCTTAAAGACCATCCTGTTCCACCCCCTGCCATGGGCAGCGACACCTTCTACCATCCCAGGGTGCTCCAAGCCCTGTCCAGCCTGGCCTTGGACACTTCCAGGGATCCAGGGGCAGCCACAGCTTCTCTGGGCAATAGATGAGCTGGCACCACTGCAGGCATCAGAAATCAGATGTGTAAATAGATAACCTGCAGGCTCACCTTAACATCTTTCAACCATACAAGATTTGAGGAGGAGAAGGCAAACTTTCCATTCTCAGGTTTATTTTAAAGAAATATTTCTGGCCTGACAACCGGCAAAATACAGATGTATCTTATTTCTTCTCTAAGCTCCTGCAACTCTGAATTCCCAGGGCTCCATGGACCCTCTCCCAGCCCACCCTGGGGGCACCTCACTCTCTTAGCTCAGCCAGCTGCCTCTGCAAAGAGCTTTCCAACCCTCTCTGTGCTGTTTGCAGTGAGGATGTGGCACTTGGGGACATGGTTAGCACTGGAGGAATGGCTGGACTCAATCCGAGAGGGATTTTCCAGCCTAAATGGCTCCTGGTGGACATAGGAGCCAGGCCTCAGCTCCACTCACTCTGCACTGCTGCTCGTACTCGCTCCTCATCTGGGCCAGTCTCTCCTCCTGCAGGAAAAACTCGGCGCTGGTGGGATCCAGGTCCCCGAACTGGAACACAGGAATGGAATATTCAGTTATCCAGGCACCCCACAGCCCTGCTCAGCACGGCATGGATGCCATTCCAAACAGCCTGCACCCTCTCTCCACTCAGGATTTTTATTTTCAATAAAGAAACTGCACTTTCCTGATAGCAGGGAATGAGTAACTTCCCAAAAAAACAGTGTCTGCCATCCAGCATAGCTCTTATGCTCACTCTGATTCCAGATCCACATCTCAGTGTGATAAATAATCCCAAAATTTAAAGAAGGCTGGAAAACAGATGCTGAGTGGAAATCCCAGCACACGAACCTTTGGCTAAGGAAGCACAAAGTTAAACATCTTTGGAGATGCTGATAATCTGAAAAGTTTAATGTAATACAGCCTTGATCAGCTGTTCACCTCAATTGTCACCTAATTCGAGCAGAGATGCTGTGGAACACCCCACTCCTCCTGCATCACCTTCCCCGGAAAGGACCTGCAGGTTGGGTTTACCCAAAACACTGTGCTGGGGGAAAAAAAAAATCCCTGCAGATGTGGAGGATGATCGTTTCACTGCAAGGCCCCGTGCTTCAATCAGCATAAAATTACAGCTAAGGTGGAATATCTTTATTTTCCATAGCTGGAAGGCAGTCCATGTCACCAAGGCAGGCTGTGATAATCTAGATAGGGACCCCAAAAGCCTCTGGGGATCAGTTAAACTGGCAGCTCGAGTGTAGGAACTTAAAGGGGATTTAATTCTGAAACCCCACTGGGAAAAGGAGGATTTACCTTCTCAGCCAGGACGTTTTCCAAGTTCCTCTGCAGTTTGCTGGCCAGATTTTCACACTCGGCCAGTTTTTCTCCCGTTTCCAACAGCTCGTTTTCCAGGCGGCTGTTTTCCTGGACCAAACAAACAAAACAAAAAAACCAAACCAAAAACAAAAAGCCTCAGCATTTGGAGGAGGAAAAATCAGCATATGTTAACTCATCAAAATAAGGGTAACTCCCAATCAGGTCAGAGCATGACACTATTCCAGGCTCAGGTGATGCTGGGAATTATGAATCCAACCACACACAACCCACACCTGCCACGGCACACTGGAATTTAGATAAATTATCAAAAGGCTTAACAGCAAGTTTGCTTTAGATGGTTATTCTGCTTTTTTATTTGTTTTTAAACCAGTATTTTAAACTCAATCAAGGTGTTTTATGTCCTGGCTGGACAGCTCATCCAAGAGCCGTGCACACGTGCTCTCCGCACTTGATGGCAGCAGAGATTTGAACTGGAGATTAGGAATCCATGAAGAGCCCATCGAGGTGCCCCAAACACCAATTCTCACGGACACACCTCTATCTTGGTGGTGTTTAAATGTTTAAATGGCTTTTAAATGTTTAAATCATTTTTGGGCAGCTCAGCATAGCCCATAACTCATCCTCTTAACAAGCACCACCCTGCAGGTGTCACTCCCCATCCCAGGGCATCGCTGCTTTTTGGGGCAAATCCCAGCTGTGTTCAGTCCCCGTTACCTTCAGGGACAGGGCCAGGCGGTCCCGGATGTAGTTCTCATCCGTTTTCAGCTTTTCGATCTCCTGCTCCAGCTCCAGCCTCTGTTTGTTGGCCTGCTGCAGGATCTGCTCCCGCTCCCGGCGCAGCTCGTTCTTCAGCGCGGCGATCCGCTCCTTGTACTCCTCGTCCAGCTTCCTGCCCGGGCACCGCGGGGAGGAGACTTTGTGAGAGGGAGCAGGGGGCAAATGCTGCTGGGGGTGAAGCTGGGGGGTCCCCAGGTCCCCCCAAAGCGACGCCCGGGAGGAGGGAGGGACGATCCATACCTGAGGTTGTACTCGTTGCGGCGCTCGATGGCGGCGTGGTGATCGTCCACCTCCGAGGCCATCAGCGATTTCAGCTTCTCTGCTTTCTCCAGGTCCGAGCGCAGCTTCTCCTTCTCCCTGGCCACTTGGTCGAACCTCTCCCTGGGCAGAGCAGAGCCAGCCTGGGTTAGGTCAGCCCTCACTGCTGCCCCAAAAAGGGTATTGGAAAGATCTCCAAAGATTTTATCAACTGTGTTTAATCACTGGATTTGAGCATGTACCCAAATAGCTCTGGACATGTCTTGGGATCCCCACAGATCCTGAGACCTCAACACTTGATCCTCAGCTGTGATCCAGACCCCTGTTCAGATCCTGAAATGGTTTGGGTTGGAAAGGAACTTCAAGATCGTCTTGTTCCAACTCCTTGCCATGGGCAGGGACACCTCCCACTGTCCCAGGCTGCTCCAAGCCCTGTCCAGCCTGGCCTTGGACACTGCCAGGACTCCAGGGGCAGCCACAGCTGCTCTGGGCACCTGTGCCAGGGCCTGCCCACCCTCCCAGGGAAGACTTTCTCCCTAACATCAGACCTAAATCTACCCTTTTCCCATGTAAAGCCATTCCCTCTTGTCCCCAGTCCCTCTGCAGCTCTCCTGGAGCCCTTCAGGCCCTGGCAGGGGCTCTGAGCTCTCCCTGGAGCCTTCTCTCCCTCAGGTGAACCCTCCCAGCTCTCCCAGCCTGTCTTATTTGAATATCTTGAATATGAATAGCCTGAATATCTAAACTACTCAAAGATTTACAGTACAAATCAGACACCAGTGACAGCTGGAGCTTGGGCACATGGCAGATGAATTCAACAGTCACAGGAATGAACCTCCAAAAAACTAAGGGTGCAACACTCAGAGCCAGACTCTCCAAAGTGGGGTGGACAAGACAATTATTTGGTGTGTGGGAAGAAATATTTGAGCTTCAGTAATACATCTATATAATTTATAAATTAATAAATATACATACAGAGAAACATTTCTTAACTCCTATGCACTTTCAGTAGAGAAATCTGCCCAGCAAGTCCAGCACAAAGTCAAACTGTGTTGATTTTCAAAGGGAAAACATGGGGATTTACAATGGTTTTGTACCTCTCCTCCACATCTATCACATGGCAAAACCTCTGAAATGCCCCACATCAGTCTGAATTAAAGGCACGGATAAACTCCACCAGGCTGTCCTGAGCTGTGCATTCCTTGGCCATCAATGACCACTGAGGACAGCAGTGACCACTCCCACACTGGGAACGGCCTGTTAATTCAATTTTTTATCTTTCTGCTACATTTTCCTGCAATCCTTGGAGGGTTGAGTGTTTTTCCCAGGACAGCTGGAAGTTTCTGAGCCCTCCATCAGAGAACTGAGCCTTGCACCAGTGCCCCTCGGAGCTCCACCACCCCCGAGCTGGGAGCAGCACACCCAGCGCTCCCCAGGACTCACATCAAGTGCCTGATCTCCATTTTGAAGCTCGCCAGGGCTGCCTGGTGCACCCCATTCTTGGTGATCAGGAGCTCGTTCTCCAGCGCCAGCGTCAGCTCCGTCAGGTTCACCTTCCCGTCCAAGCTGAAGTCCAGAGCCTGCGGAAACAGCGCGTCCTGAGAGTGGAACGAGCCTCGTGCAGCAGCCTGGGGACATTTGTGCAGGGACTGACAGCACAAAACCAGGAGGCTCAGAGAGAGCTCTGCCCGCTAATTAATCTGTCACAAATGCCCTGAGGGCCATAACCCAGACATCTCTGCCACCTCCCTACGTGGGGATGGGAAGTGTTGTGCTGCAAGACCAACAGGAAATGAAGCCCAGGCCTGATGAAATGCTCTCATTCCCTGCAGGATCTATCAACACCCGACTCCTCAAGGATCAGCTGCTGCAAGGAGGTGGCTGGAGGTGTTCGTGTTAAACAAAACCAGCTCTTGCAACAGAGGCAGCACAGAGGCAGCCCTGCAGGAAGGGTTGGAGGGTGAGGATCCCACCTCTTAGAGAGCAACTGCTTGGTATTTCATAAAATCCCAGAACGGGTTGGGTTGAGAGGGACCTCAAAGCCCATCCAGTTCCACCCCCTGCCATGGGCAGGGACACCTTCCACTATCCCAGGCTGCTCCAAGCTTTGAAGAAAGGCCTTTCCTTGCCCTGGAAGTGTTCAAAACCCATACGGATGTGGCACTTGGGGACAGCGTTTCAAGTGTTCAAAACCCATACGGATGTGGCACTTGGGGACAGCGTTTCAAGTGTTCAAAACCCATACGGATGTGGCACTTGGGGACAGCGTTTCAAGTGTTCAAAACCCATACGGATGTGGCACTTGGGGACAGCGTTTCAAGTGCTCAAAACCCATATGGATGTGGCACTTGGGGACAGCGTTTCAAGTGTTCAAAACCCATACGGATGTGGCACTTGGGGACAGCGTTTCAAGTGTTCAAAACCCATACGGATGTGGCACTTGGGGACAGTGTTTCAAGTGCTCAAAACCCGTATGGATGTGGCACTTGGGGACAGGGCTCAGTGGTGAACAAGGGCGAAGCTCACCCTTGGACTCAACCTTAGAGGTCTTTTCCAACTAAAATGATTCTATGATTCAACCTAACTCTGCAGGAGTGCAAAGCAAAGCGTTTGTGGTGGGGCTGGAACACTGCAGACTGCAGAAACCACCACCAGCACGAAGCAACAAGGTGAAGGTGGGGACACAAGGCTGGTGACGGTGGGGACACAAGGCTGGTGACGGTGGTTGGCCCCACTTTCTCAAACTGTGCAAGGTTCCAGTGGGGTTTGAAGCCTGGGCAATGGCAGAGGTTATTACAGCCTGGATGTTCTGTATATTTCAAAGCCAGGAGAATCACAATCGTCATTGTTGGTCACATGAAATTATCTTTTCCCATCCACAGCTTCTAATGAGATGGACAGGGATGGATCTATTCAGGTGCCTGATTTCATCCCCACCACCCTTTTACTGTCTGATGGAACACTGAGGACTGGGCAGGGTTTCAAGTGCTGTCCTCCACCTCAGCACAAGCAATAATTCAGGTCACCTCAGCGCTGAGAGGTTTGCAGGTGCAGCTATTCAGGGAGGCAAAGGAATTAAATTGCTTCCTAACAAATATAGGTGACCTCTCTGAGCTCAGCTGGAAATCACATTGCATTTTTATCATTAGCTTGTAGTTCTCTGGGATGCACCATAAAGGAAATCACTGGAAATTTCCCAGAGCTCTTGTCATCAGCACTGGGAATTTTTATGGAATTATAGAATGGTTTGGGTTGGAACAGACCTTAATGATCATCCAGTTCCAGCCCCCACCATGGGGAGGGACACCTTCCACCATCCCAGGCTGCTCCAAGCCCTGTCCAACCTGGCCTTGGACACTTCCAGGGATGGAGCAGCCACAGCTCCTTTGTGGATGTTTTAAAAGGGAAAAACCCAGAGATTTTAGGAGGAAAAAAAAAACTCAGCTACAGACACTGGGAGAAAAAAATACACATAATAAGGGGTGAGGTGGAGCTGGTGGTTACCTTCAAGATCTCCTGGCTGTTCTCTATGCCCTCCTGGTGCCAGCAGTCCAGGACCCCCTCCACGCAGCCGTAGCCCATGCCATCATCCAGGCTGGAGAAGAGGGAGAAGCCGATGGTGCTGGGCATGGCCGAGGGGGTGGCGGTGCGTCTGCCGCTCTCGTCGAAGGACTGGGAGAGAGGATCAGGGTGCGACAGGGCAAAGGCAGTGCCCAGAAGGCTTTATCAAAGGAATTTCCCTAGCACTACTCCACAGATTAAGGATTAAGGTCTGCTTTTCCTCCCTGCCAAGCAAAAACCCGGCGGGTGCTGACCTCACAGCACCAGGGCACAACCAGGCACTTGGGATTTAAAATAAATCCGAGGAGGAGCAGTTTCAGAGCTGCCCTCAATGCTCCAGAAAGGTTTCCCACTGTTCATTTTTGGTTTGGAGAGTCACTTTCCCTAAAAAAGCTTGCAGAAGTACTTTAGGTACAGCCCTCAGCTTGCAGGCAAAGACAGGGAGCAGACTTCAAACTCTCTCTCAGAAAAAAAAGGAATAATTGAGGAAGAGATGTGGGACCTGCATGTCCACAGCCTGTCCCAGGCACCGCTTCCCCTGCGCCTAGTTTGTACTGCATGCCCATCCTGGAAGTGTTCCAGGCCAGGCTGGACAGGGCTTGGAGCAGCCTGGGACAGTGGAAGGTGTCCCTGCCCATGGGAACTGGGTGGTCTTCAAGGTCCCTTTCAACCCAATTCTGTGATTCCCTATTTTGTGATTCTGTGATCTGTTCCACACAATCCTTTTCAAGTCTCTACCCTTTACTTACTGCACTCCACAGGTTCCTAGAGCCCTCTCCAAGCCACAATTTCAAAGAAGAGCCATGTCCTTTTTACCATGAAGGTTTTTTCTGCTTTATCTCCCCCAAAGGAGCTTTCTTCTGAGAGAGAGTTTGAAATCTGCTTTTGGAGCAGAGTAGCTCACTGCCACCACAGGACAGGGGGACCCTCAGCCTCCCCTCCAGGGATGAACACTGAGGAGGAGGAGGGGACAGGCTGGGTGGGAATTGCTCAGGAATTCTGCCCCTCCTTTCAGCCCAGAATTCAGCTCTGAGTTTCTCACCTGCATGGAGAGGTGCCGCTTCAGCTGCCGGTACGGAGTGGATGCTGAGGGTGTCAGAGATTTCCCATTTCTAAACAAGCCATGAAACAAATCCTCTATGCTCATGGTCCCATCTTGCTCCAGGTTATGGAGCACCTCTTCAAGCACCTGCAAGGAGACAGAAATCACTGGAAAAGCCAAAGCACTGCAGTGACAAATCCAGCACAGAGGAAACCTCCTATTCCCAAGGCTCTAAAGAGAGCAAAGCAAGAATTACCTGGGACTAACACATTTCCATATTCTTCATATGGAAAACTGCAGACACGCATAGACCATGGAAAAAAAAAAGCTCCTGGTCATCTTGGAGCCTCTGTTTAATGAGGTAGCACAAAAAACCCTCATTTCACTCTGCTCCCGAGACAGGGTGACCTCAGGAATTCAGACAGATGCCAAACCCTGAGCAGCTTGAAGTGACCAAGCAAAAAAAAA